>APFE031469975.1:253522-273919 GCA_000404065.3 Pinus taeda
GATGTTCAGAGATTTCTACAGGATGTTCAGAAATTTCTACAAGATGTTTAAAAAGTGGATTTTAGAGGATGGGTGAGTGAGGGAAGATGCATGAATGGATAAGGAGGTAGGATAGGGGCCTGGAGTGACCCAGGTACTGGTGGATGGAGTGGTAAGAGGGTGTATAAGGTTGACTTGGCTTAAAGAAGGCTAAGACAATGATTGAGCAAGAAGGTAGGGTTACATGGGCGAAAGGATATATGAGAGACGAGGAACCTAGCTAGGAGATGGAACAGGTGGCTCTAATGAAGCTTAGGTGGATGAAGGCGTGGTAGAGATGCCCTGCACAGTGTACATTCAACCGAATCAACAAAGTCTTGCAAATAATCAAAGTCCTAGCTAATCTAGTCTAACTATCAATAACATGAATGAACATCAGCTTTATTTGAAAGAGAACCATGTATATCAACTATGCAATGAAACATTTCAGAGATCTGAACACATAGCCAACTTCTGCAAATGAAAACAGTACACTAAGGATTGCATGGTCAAGCAAGCTAGTGTTTTTGTTGGGACAACACGGCTACTTCAATTCCAGCCCCTGATCCAATAAGTGAGAGGTGAAACCAAAAGTGTTGTTGACCTTTTTTTGGAGCTTTTTTCCCTGTTACTAATCTATCAACTAAATCTTAACATAAAAAGTTACTTTAACCATAAAGAGCAACCTAAATAACAAAACAAGATTTAAATCTAAATAGCAGATTTTATTCTAAGAATGCAGCAAAGACACATGAGAGTAAACAAAGGAAGTACTGGGCACTTGAGATGGGCCCAACCCCAAGAGCTACAGCCTCCTAAGAGAGATTTAGAGCTGGTGAAAAGCTAGATTCATCTTTATTGAGCAAGAAAATAAGAATTACATCAAATACTGTCCACAAGGGAAAGCTTGAAAATGTGCTGAAATGCAAAGCTAATCTACTGACTAAAATCGAACTACAAACTAGCTAACTTCTACCTACAAAATGACTAACTACTGGATAACCAAAATGAGGCCCTAAGCCCTCTTATTTATACAAATTGAGGACCCCAACATCCCTCCTAAACTTTAGGAACTCGGCTGCCAAAACCTGTAGTTAACAGCACTTTTACTAGCACTTGCTCGGCTGCCCTTGTGATAATTGATTTGGTGGCCCTTGAACTCTGAGCTAATGGTGGAGAATTCGAGGTAAGGGCCCATAAATGAAGGGGACACCTTCCTAAAAATCCTCTCCACGAATTTGGCTGCCAAGTGCTCATTTAAACCTTTGATTTTGTCTCCAAATTGACCAAAAAGACTACACAAAGCACACATTAGACTTGTTGGCATAATGACTAACCCAATTCACCCTATTAGCATAAACATAATAAAAAACATGCAATAAACTAATGAGAATGGTGGATTAAGTTGAATTAGGAGGTTGAATGAGCCCATATAATTATCCATTTTTGGGGCTCATCAATTGTGCTTCAATTTCTCATAGAAATTCTTCAATTTTTTTATGGCTTTCTCTAGTGATCTAGGATCATCAAACTCAATCCTTTCTTTGAATGAAACCAACAACCCACTGATGAATCTTTGAATATTTGGTTTTTCCTCCTTAAGATAAGGCACAAATCTCAACAACTCCAAGAATCTGCTAGTATACTCCTCACCAGTCATAGAACCCATCTTGAACTTATAGAACTCATTTTCCCTCTCATCATAGTATCTTTCAGATAGATAATTCTTCTTGAAAACTCTCTCGAGCTCACTCCAAGTCAACTCTTCTTCTTGAATACCTCTAACATTCTTCACATCTTCCCATCAAATGTCTTCTTTTCCTGTAATACTGAAAGTAGATATCCCTGAATTCATATTTTCTGAATAATCATGCAATCTGAAAAAATTATTCATCCCAAGCAACCAAGCTTTTTCATATTGTGACTTATTCATTTCTCTATCAAATGTAGGAGGCTTTACTTTCTTGAACTCCTTTGGCAAGTATTACTTCTCACTCCTCCTATACAGTTGGTGACGGTGATGACAATTTTGTCTATCTGAACCTAAACTAGAATAGAACCCACATTCATTACCCCTCTTGTTAGGTGTATCGAATAACCTACCATATATAACTGTATCATCCCTTTCAAACTTGTATTTGGATTGATACCTACTTCCATATGCCCTTAGTCCTTTCCTCCTATCCATGACTGATCCTAAGCAGTCCCCATCTCTACAAATATGATAGACTTTGAAGAGTGACTACATTAACTTCTACTTGCTTTTCTTGTGCCATGGCAAGTATTTCCTATGACTGAATGATCCTGTCACTATCCACCTTACAAATTCCAATCTCTGCTTTCAAACTTCTCAATGTATTTTCTATGTCAGGGGAGTACTCATCACCATCTTGTTCATATGATCTTTAGGGAGGATCACATGAACTGTATTCCACCATTTTTCTTGTCATCTTTGATCCTCTACTTCCTGCAAACATACCATGTTAGATAAATGAAATATAAACATGATCAACATACCTTAGTAAAGCTCACAGGATGTTATCTCGTCTACCGAATCAATTCGGATAGACACAACATATGTATATATAAGGAAATCCACATATCAATTGTCTCATCATCAACATCAACAACCTCTACATGATGACACTACTGCAACAATGACCATCACAATGCATGCATAATGCACACATATACAATTGGCATGCATGCATGACAACACATTATTCCCATCCAGTTGAAGTGCTTCAACCTGGGAGCTATAATACCAATATGTGGTATTAGATCTCACCCAGAGAGAATAAAACCTACTTTGATACAAATATGTAATCGTCTCTCCCACATTTAGACAGTTTCACCAATCTGCTAGGGTAAATATGAGACGAAGAGTTACTATGACATGATTGTTACATGGAATTTGCATCTACAAATAAACACATTTTCACTAGGTGGGCGACTACACCTAAAACAACAGAAAGAAAGTAGTTTAACCTTTTCTTATAGAAGATAGATGAGATGGAGGAACTTATTTGTAGTCTTTCGCTTCTTAGGTCTCTTTTGAATAGCTCCCGTCGCTTCCACTTGAACTAAATCTGCTCAAAAGGTACCTGTGTCAAGAGAAATAGAAACAAGAAATGATCAAAACATACATGATATATCTACTATAAAACAATGGAATCAAAGAGATTTAAACACATAATCATCATAGATATGAACAATCATATGAGGAAAGGAATAATCTCTTTATTACTGTAGAAGGAAGAGTATCACCCAATGCAGTTCGATCCTGTGCCACTCCTCTAGCTTCAGTTCAACCCTTGTGATGGCCTCCCGCCTTTCCCAACGCAACCTTAAGTGACAAGACTTGGCGCATTCAATATGTCAGCCGTTTGACTTTAATGTTGGTGTACGCTCTCCTGATATTTTCTCGGGGTACTGACTTGTAGCACCGGTTAGGGTTCTCCACCTGCCGGTTTCCCTTATACGATCATTCGTCTTTTGTCAACCCTAGACCTGCTCGATTTCCATTTTCACTTTTTCACTATGCCAAACTTTAGCTCTGCTCTGTGGGATTTTTCGCACCTCCGCCGTTCTGGTTCCAACACTGTGTTCTATGGATATTTTCGGTTCTCTGCCACTCTAGAGGTAGGGTTACAATGACTATGGAGGCACCGTCCGCTCCTGCACAGTATTAATCCTTTGGCTTGCTGTTTGTTAAGTAATCTCTGTCACTTAAATGTTATTTCTTGCTGGTTAATTTGTGAGTTTGTCTCGTGACAGGGTCCCCGCCAATCTATTGCGCTTCAGCTCCGCTGCCAAGGTAAACTATGGTTCTCTGCTAAACTTGTTTGTCGCTTCTCCTTCAGACCCTAACGCCCTCGCTCCTTGTCTTCAGGGATATAGTGATTGTTTCGTTTTTCGACGCTGCCTCCTCAACTCCAGGTGAGGTTCTGCGTTTCAGCTCTCATTTGTTTGTTGTTTTTAATGGTTGTTTTGTGACTGTATTAGTATTAATCTGCCCCCATTTCGTTTGCAAGTTGCTCGAGGTAGCTGGTCTCCGTAGCTTGACGCTCTCTGCAGTCTCTGGCAATCGTTCGAACCCTCCCAGCCCTTTTCTACGGGTAGGGTCTTTCCGTATTTGCTTGACTGTAACTCTGTAGAGGTTCTGAGGCTTCGTTTTTTAATAGTTTGTCACCTGAGCGGTGAATAAAAATGCTTTACTCGACTGTGTAACTATTCTGTTGTTCTGTACATTTGTCTTCGTTATCGAAACGCTCGTTTGGTAATTCTGGTGTATGGTTATTTGAAACCCTTGCTCTGTAATGTTGGTAGTTGGGTGTTCGAAACCCTCGACCTGTAATGTTGGGGCTTGGTTAATTGAAACCCTCGTTTCGCACCGACTCTGTTCGGGTGCTTTCTCGTTATGGAAATTCTTTAACTCTGTTCGATTGTATCATTCTTTTGATTGAAAACTCTGTTTCGTATGAGCTTTTCTGATGGAGCGTGAGACGCTCAGGACTGTGGTATGCTTTGATTATGACAGTTAATGAAATGATACAATTTTATTTTGGGTTTCATTCCAGCATTTACTTTTATCGTAAATAATGTGAGGGTTTGTATGGATTACCTAATGGGTTGCCTGCGTTCACAATTACTCGTTTTCCTTTGTCTGGAAGTGATATTTGTAGCAGCGCCCTGCTCTTTCTGCAAATACTTGCTGTCTTTGTTACTTCAACGTAATTTAGTTACACAAAACATATATATATTGATGCATGAAATTAATCTATACAGTGGTGCTTCAATTGATAAAAAAAAAACAAGTTTTTATTTCCAATGGCTGTATATTCTTTTTTTCTCTGTCTGAGGAATCCCTACACTATTTTTCTTTCTCCTTTTAATCTCTCGGAGGCACAATTGTTCTTCTGTTCAGGTTGAACTGCCCCAACAGAATTGGGTAATTGTCCACCAGTTTCTTTTACAAAGCTGTTGGTTACCATTAACTGTTCCTAACTAATACAATTCATAAAAATGCTAATTTACTGTTAACCTATTTTACTGTTACTAATTCCTAATTAAAAAGAAACAGTTCACAATTGTAATTGTCATGGTCCTAACGACCTTCTGGAAAATAAAACAAATAATAAAAGAAAAGTAAAATAACTGACAAGTCTAACACCTGTCCAGCTATGCATGTATAATTGTTTGTTCTTGTCTCTCCACGAGACTGTCAACCACCTTCTGTCTCCTCGGAGCTGGATGCTCCTGCATCACCTTGCCACATCAAAACCACAAAACTATAGTAGCATAACGTTGCTTAACATAAACTCAATCCTCAAACCAACAAAATTTCCTTACAAACTTCAGATTCTATCCCCTTGATCACTATGATGAATGCTCAATTTATAGGTAATGAAGATGGTTTTGTCATAAATGATGGTATTGAATGGCTTTCCAATCTTAGAGTTAGTTTCCATGGAGCAATGGATGAGAGGATAGGAGGTTAATGGATCCTTAGCCTATCCAATTTCGAGATCATAGGAGGGGATAAGAGATGGGAACCTTCTAGAGTCATCCAGAATGAAGGAATATTCCCAGAACCCTATGCAAATTTCACTCAATCTTGCCCAGCACAGGCTAAAGAGGGCCCACTATAGTGCAGGCCACAGTGGGCCTACCTACGTTACAGTGCACTGTCTTAAGGCTTGGGCTGTGCTGGTGTCCCAAGGAGGCATTTCAGGAAGGCTTCAGGCCATGAAAATTTCATAGAAGGAGGAATTCAATGAGTTGACTTCTTTATGGAATGTAACAATTGAATTAGGGTTTGATGAGCCCTAATAGTACTAATCTGAATGTCAGGAGTGATGTGCCCAAATAGACCTATAATAATTTCCCCCTAAAGCATGAAGTCAAAAATGATAATGTCGAGTGATATGCTTTACAATGTGATGGAGAGGAACTGAAGCATATGGTGACCTGCATTTATTACAATACATAACATCATCATATTTTGGATTTTTTCATGAATTGCTGAGGGTAGGCATACCCATACTCAGCATATAAACTTTTCATTAAATGTACATAGATATTCATCTATAGATATAAACCCATGATGGGATGACCATCATCGTACAAATGATTTAGTACTCTCCTAAAATCACAACTCAAATGAATGAAACTAGATCCAGGGTCTTTTATCTCATTCAATCGTTTGCTCAAGTATGAGTATAACCATGTGAATATTTGATCGAACATGGGAAGACACTGTCTGATTACCAGCCAATGATGTAAGTCGTTAACGGATGCGAGAGAGATCACCGATAATGATAATGATTCTCAAGGTACTGCAGTACATTCTACATGGTGTGAATAAATGTTTTGATGTCGAACACCATACAAAGTCTTTCGGTTGAAGGCCAGTGATGTTAGCCTATCGCCGGAAGCAAGAAACTTACCATTGATGTATGCAAGCGCCAAGGTACTGAAAGGGTGTTTCTAAGTCAACTTCTTGGATAATGTGTTGATGTTGACAAGAAGAGAATCATTGCAAGAGGACCTTGATGTATCCCACATCAACAACACGAAATGAATATAATGATTTTGGAGAGGGAATGCGACTGACGATACAAGGTTCAGGAATGGCGGTCATGTAAACATTATTTTGGGATTGAAAGAAGTTATATTGTGGAAGATTTTGTAAGTTTACGGTTGATTATTGATATTTTGTGGCTTTAAATGTTTAAAGTAGGGTTTATATTGTTCTATGTCTAAATGCTTATCATTGGTGAAACTTTGCTTCATAATTGCATGTAAAATTGTACTCTTCATAGCCTATAATGACACTCCTTGTGTGCAAACCTTATAATTAATTCATTTCCCCACAAGGATAATAAATCGAGTTTTAGAAGTGAATGTCCTATAGCATCCCCCCTTAACCCATCATACTTCGTCCTTGGCATTTTTCTCCATTAAGACTCCATGAACCCTTGTAGGTTAAGGCACTCATATGAAGGTTTATGGGTATTGAAAAGGATGAAGTTTTACTAAGTGACTTCTCTTGAACATGTCAGCGACACTAAATGAATTGGTAGCATTGACACAAAACCAAAGTCATGCATGGTGTGATAGACCATAGGTATGATAACCATCAAGCAGGTAACCCAACCCAAATAGTCATGGAGATGAAGTGAAAGTGTCATGTTCAAGAGAGACTTGCTACCATAAAGTGATTTATCCCTTTTCCCATTTTCCCCAGTCATTACTAACCAATACCTCCTTATTTTTTAACAAGTTTGAGGAGGATAACATATGCTTGTAGTATAATTCCACCCTTTGGGTGAATCCATCAGTATGTGATGTTTTAACGAGCCTAGCGAAGGTGAAACTTGGTCTTGTCATGATGGACAAGTTTTTTGCTATTTGATGTTTTAACGAGTTTAACGACAATGATAACTTGGTCCTTTTCATGTTTAGGGAGTTTGAAAAGGGAAAAAAAGGAAACTCCACAAGTTCTTTTTTGTAAATTTGTCTCTCAAGTCTGAAAAAGCATAAAATAATACAAGAGAGAACCTATTGACCATGTTCGATCAACTTATTCCTTTTTCGTAAGTAATCTATCTCAGTCTAGAAAAGGTTAAACTTATATTGAGTAGATGTAATTTCCAATCTATTTACGAGCTGAAAATGACAAGTGCTCAACAATATTCTCGTGTTAAGAGTCAGAAAAGAGCTTGAAAGCAAACCCCTTGTTTTTATTTTCTTTTAAAGAGTCAAAAAAGGAAAATACTTGGTGATCTTTTCATTTTTACGAGTCAGAAAAGACCTTAAAGAGGACTCCTCTTAAAGGAACGAGTGGTGTCTAGGATAGCAACTAGTTCCAGTGATGTTGGAACTTCTCAAAACATGTTGATTTATTTGAAGAGGCTAGCTAATAAGACCATTCATTGCAACTATTCCTCAAAAAGGGTAAAACAACCAAGTGAAAGCGTATGATCGACCAAGCAGATAGTGATGATGAAAGGAGAAAAACCAAGGCTCATATGAGGGAAGAGGTTGATAGAATGACAATCACGGGGGTTAAAATGGAGATGGGTTCATTTTTACACAAGCTTGAACCATAGGGAATTATGCTTGGATTTAGTTTCATGTTTACACAAGCTTGAAACAAAAAACTATGCTTGGATTGGTTTACATGCTCCCAACATGATGACTCGATTCTAGGTGCATGCCCCCCAAGCTTCATTACATTCAGCTAAGTAGACTACTCGTGGCTATCAATTGGATGGAATGAAGGTTCATTTATGAGATCAAGTGAAAGAATCGACTGGGATTTTACGAGATCTAACAAAATACTCAAATTGGAACTTTGCTCTAGTGGACCTTGTTTCATTTTTTAACAAGGTTGACACAAGACCCGGAACTAATGGAGCAAGGAATCCATTAGAGAGATCTGGTTCCAGTGCCCCCAGTACATAATGCACAACATCATGAAATTGATCGTCAGTTGATGTAGGCATGGAACGGGTTGCCACATAATTGACCTGTGGCGGGGAAGATACCATTGGGACAAAAGGACCATTTAGGGAAGATGGTTGACTAGAAGCCATATTTGGACTGGGAAATGAAAGTTGGTCAATGATGAAAATTTTTCCTTCATGCGGGAAACACATCACTCGAAAGAGTGTTGAAAAAATAGCTCCCATGTCATAAACATAGTCATGCCCAAGAAGTAAATTGTAATCTAAAGGGCCTGGGACTACCATCACATTGAGATAAACAATTTTTCCTCCCAAAGTCATAGGCAACTAAGGAAGGATCCTTAATGGTTGATTGGTTTCTCTGTTAAAAGCCAATAGATTCTGGATAATAGGCACAAGTGGCAGTGAACTGAGCACCTGCCAAGTAGTGGAGGAAAGGATACTCATAGATGCACCTTCATCTATAATAGTGCCAGGTACAACCATATTACAAACATGTACTATGATCTAGAAAGGCACATAAGAAGGAAGATGAAATCTTGCTAGTCGATTCCAATCAAAGGAAGTGACCAGATTACTTGGGGGGGGTACCATAAGAATGGGAGAATTACCCCATTGAGTTACGAGAATGGGAGGATTTTCCTCTTGTCTTGATGGAACATGAGGGTTTCCTCCAAGCTCATTAGAATCTGGAGAAATGAAAAGAACCTGAGTGGTATCA
Source organism: Pinus taeda (assembly GCA_000404065.3). Lineage (NCBI taxonomy): Eukaryota > Viridiplantae > Streptophyta > Pinopsida > Pinales > Pinaceae > Pinus > Pinus taeda. The sequence continues at coordinate 262,733 of APFE031469975.1, forward strand.
TACTCACTCTCTACGGGAAAGGTATGATTTACTGAAGGTGAAATCGGGTTAACTGTTTGCTCAACCTGTGATTGGTTAGATATAGACTCATGGGATTCACATTCAAAGAGAGTGGGTTTGACCGACAATTGATTTGGGTCAGTCAATTCATCAACAAGTGAAGGATTAAGGGAGAGTCTCCAGTAACCAAATGGAAGTCGCTATGAAGAAGCAGGAAAATTATCCAACACTTTTTTGGCTTCATCTAGATAGGGACAAAGGTGAATGAGGTGATTCCCTTCACATAACTTACATGGAAAATTAACTTTACCCCTCTTTCCATGAACTTTACTACCACTAGTTGATGGTGTGTCACCAGCATGATCTTCAGAAGTTGATGGCACAAGATTTTGTGAACGAGAAGACCATTCTTCTGAGATCTGAGGAATACTAGAACAATTTTGAAGAAGATGATCTCCCATACAAAGTTTGCAAGGATATCTTAGTTTGTGAGGCTTATCGAATAGTTTCTCATCAGAAGTTGCATTCGAAGAAATGGTTGCTTGGTTGTCCCCCTGCTGGATTTTCTATTCTCGTAGAGGTCCTTCAATGTTTTCCACATTGAAAATGGGGTATCCTTCCCATGGAGACTCGAGACAATATGGTCTTGAACTCCCTCAAGGATGATTTGTCTCACCTTAGCCACACACTTCTTCCACTCAACAAACTCTTGTGCATTAGTTGAAGCTGGATTTTGGAATTCTTGATCAATGAATTCCTTCAAGCCATTGTCTTCTAATACAACCTCTATTCTATCTTTCCATTCTATGTAAGTCAAGCTACCTTCCAAGGCATAATCGAGTATCAAGCCGTAGAACACCATTGGCTGACCTTGAAGCATGATATGAATTCAATTTTCACCTGCAACCCCTAACTTCAAACTTTGAATTCTCTTCTCAGTATATTGTTCACATCTCTGATTCCATGTAGAAAATTTCTACAAATCCAACTCTGATACCATGTAGAAAACATGATGGTAGGTTAACTTGATAATGCAATATAAATCAAAGAAGAATACTATAACCTACTTCTATTATCAATTTGTGGAAGCTTAAAGATCAAGCTGAAAAATATAACCAGAAGAAGAAGAATCAATGGCACAATACACATGAAAATACTTTGGGGAAAGTGACAGCTAAAAACCCCACACTATTGTATTATTATACATGGTGGAAATATATAGGAATTATACAAAGCCTTAGCTCTCACAACTAGCCAACTCTCAGTACAATCCTCACAGATGCTTACAGGCAATCTTGGCTTCTCTCTAGCCTTCCTCTCTGCCCTCCAGGCTCCTATTTCCTTGCGCTGTTCCTTGTGGATGATTTTCCTTTACCAAGTGGAAAACTTCCTCCAAAACTGTATAATCCTCAAGGATAAATCCTTGAGTACATGCATGAGTTTTCTCAATGAGAAAATACATGAAATTGATAGTACATTGTCCTTGAACATTAATCTCAACTAGGTCTTTCTCAGAATAGACATGCATGAGTTTTTGATGAGGGAATATTCAGTTAACTAGAATAGCACTAGTTGAGTGCATTAATGCATCAACTGACTATTAACTCACTATTAGTTCCTCAAACAGTTTAGAACTAATTTAACTGGACTTAACTCAGTAAATTGAGTTCACTAATTACAACTCAAATATAACTCAATCTTATCTCCTTAATTTAAGGGATAACTCTTGCATGACTTTAGAAAGACTTCTAACTTTAATTTCTCTAACTAATTAATTTAAAATTAATTAATTAATTATTTCCAAGTAGCTGTTAAGACTAAATCTGATTTTAATTCACAATTTAATTCAAGGACAAATTAAATTGGAATATTCTTGTTGCCATATTTCAACAATTGTAGTCTTTCGCTTCCTAGATCTCTTTTGAATCGATCCCGTTGCTTCCACTTGAACTAAATCTGCTCAAAAGGTACATGTATCAAGAGAAACAAAAAGAAGAAATGATCAAAGCATACATGATCTATCTACTATAAAACAATGGAATCGAAGACATTGAAACACATAATCATCACAAATATGAACAATCTTAGGAGAAAAAGGAATAAGCTCTTTATTAATGTAGAAGGAAGAGTATCACCCAATACAGTTTGATCTTGTGCCACTCCTCTAGCTTCAGTTCAACCCTTTCCACATCAAAACCACACAACTCCAGCAGCATAACATTGCTTAACATAAACTCAATCCTCAAACCAACAAAATTTCCTTACAAACTTCATATTCTATCCCCTTGATCACTATGATTAGTGCTCAATTTATAGGAAATGGAGATTGTTTTGTCATAAATGAGGGTATTGAATGGCTTTCCAATATTGGATTTAGTTTCCATGGAGCAAGGGATGACAGGATAGGAGGTTAATGGATCCTTAGCCTATCCAATTTTGAGCTCATAGGAGGCGATAAGAGATGAGAACCTTTTAGAGTCATCCAGAATGAAGGAATTTCATAGAACCCTATAAAAATTTCACTCAATCTCACCCAGTGTAGGCTAAAGAGGCCTAAGTGCACTGCAATGCAGGCCACAGTGGGCCTGCTTGCTTTGCAACACACTGTCTCAAGGCTTGGGCTATGCTAGTGTCCCAAGGAGGCATTTCAGGAAGGCTTTAGGCAATGAAACTTTCATAGAAGGAGGCACTCAATGAGTTGATTTCTCTAACGCATGTAACAACTAAATTAGGGTTTGATGAACCCTAATAGTAATGATCTGAATGTTAGGAGTGATGTGCCAAAATAGACATGTAAAAATGACCCAACCTACATGCTTCAGTTATGAAAGTGGGGTCGACAACTAACGACAAATTGGCAACTCACCTCATCTCTCAGGGCTACAGGACACATAAGGGCCAAAGAACCACCCCAAATGACCAAATCCTAATTTGGGGCTATATTTATCCCAATCTAACCCCCAACCACATGCATGATAAGGCTTCCATTAGGCTATAGGCCTCCAACCACACACACAAGCCTACTTGGGTGCAGTTGTGACCCAAATTGTCTAGTTCAGAGGGCGTGGTACTGTGATTTGAGCCTAGATTCCAGGTACACCTCCAGACCCACTACCCAAAATTTCTTGAAAATTCTCAGAATAAATAATTACATGACAACAATGCTAAACATACAAATTTGAAGGCATAACATGACCTAGACTTCCTAGAACATAACAAGCATTTAATCAAACACATGGAGAACATGTAAGCTACGGGCCATAAATGCATATCTGATCATAAGAGTCTAAGATTCATTCGAGAATCATAGAGAAGGCCCTATTCCATCTCCATATAGTCGTAATAACACTTATTAGTCCATACATTCATTAACTGATCAATAACTAAACAATTCATCACAAGGTCCATAGAAGATACACATTATATGGACAACATATAACTAGAAAATAACCAGCACATAAACCATGCAAAATCAGTCATAATATCGCCAACATAATTGCTACAAATATACGTGAATCAAAGTAGAGGAATAACTCTTATTAATATATGAAAATGTCAACCAAGTCAGATACTTCCACATACCACCTAATCATAGATTGGGATGAGAAAAATCTCTCTTTCAGCCAATCATCCTCGCACCATATTCCAAGCACAGATGTGGGATCTTGTGGAATAAACCAAGAAAAACCAAACTAGGGCTTCCAGAGGCCAAACCACCTCAACCTCAACCAATGATTCCATCTCACCATTAAACTTCACTAAGACCAACCAGATTAGTCTCTACGCAAGTTGTCCAGGGCTCCAGGAACTAGTAACTCAACCCACATCCTTCTAGGGCTTTAGAGTGTTTATCCAACCTAGCTCCAAGACTAGTAACTCAACCCACCAAGGGATCTAGACCATTTGTCCAGCCTAGGCCTTAGGACTAGTAACTCAAACCAAGTTGTTCCAGGGCTCTAGAGCATTTGTTCCAACCCACAACCATAAGGCATTATGAGCACCAACCAGAAAACAATCAAATGGAAAAACCCACAACATCATGGCTATCCAAGAAATGGAAACAAAAGGCTAAAAACAACTTTAAATCCAGGCAATCCTCCATGTCAATGACATCTCATAACCAAATAATCACATCCATATACCATACATCCATAAATCAATAAGGAGATCATACATGCAACCTATTACCTAGAAAGAAATATGGTTGCAGTTTTTCATCCTGTTGTCCCCTTGTGCTTTCCTTCTTTCCCTTGTTGCCTTTATCCAAATCCAATGTATGCCAAAGTTCTCCAAGAATACTCTAAGTGTGCAAGGGTATGAAAGAATGAGATAATAGAATGAGAGAGCCAAAGACTGAACTAGAAAAAGTTGTGAATTGATCCTCATAAGCCTTTTTATCATTGAGGTCTATATTTTCTTCATTTTCCTCTATTTTGCATTCAATTATCCTCACATGCAAATCTATGACCTTTCATATCCCTTTTCTCCTATCTTCCTTTATATCATAAATAAAATGCCAATTATTGCCACTTTGCCTTTTCCAATGCCTTTGCCAATTTCCATATCCATTAATTAATCACCAGTGATCCCCATCACTATGTTTTACCCAACATTTAGCTTGGAATACATGTCCCATGACGTTGGTCTTATTTTTATTTCTATATAAAATCAACCAGGGGTTGTTATAAAAAAGAAAGAAATAGTTAAAACAAAGAAAAGGAAATCCCCCTTTGGTGTAAATGTCCACCTATTCAAAGAAGAGCCACATGAAGCATGATAAGGAACAAAGGGAACTAGAACAATGATGAAAGAAATGTATACGAAAAAATATTGAATATTTGTAGAAGGAGTTGAGCACAAATGTGGACGAGGATGATATATTTCTAAAATGTTAGGTGAATATATTTAGAAAGAAGTCTACTTCAAAAGTTTCACTAGGTTATGATGAATATGATAGAAGATACTCATGAAAACAAGGCAACACAACCTAAATATTTTATAGTTGTATATCCTATATAATTTTACAATCAAGATGCTATTGACGATTTTCCAATTGAATAACCTCTTAATGAAGAAGACGATGTACCTACTACATCAAAGCTACAAAAAATAAGTAAAATTAAAATAATATAACAAATATTTAGGAGCTAGAGTTATTAAACAAGTATATAAAGAATGAAAATGAAATGTTCAAAATTTCAAAGAGAGAAGGAAAAATTGGTAGTAGAGAGGAAATTATTAGCTAAACAAACTAGGAAATAGTACATGAAAATCCAAAAAACAAGCATAAGAAAGAAGAGGCTTAAGATTATGTTGAATATAGAAATCTAGAAAAATAAGGTTGATACATCTGGCCTGGAAATTCTGATCGATGCTTCAAAACATGTTTGAAACCTTGATACAACAAACTTTTGAAATTTTGCAAAGGGAGACAAAGTATTTTAGGGACAAAAGAAGAAATTTTGTTGCATGAAGACATGCAACAACTTTTATGTGGGAGAGATGTTGGGTCCTCATCTTTAACACTTTTCTCACTCCTTTTCCCACTATTTTATCTTCTAAATGTATGACCTACAATGTCTGGTACCACATTTTCACTTCATGCTGTCATAATGCCTACCATCTACAAGATAAGATACCAATAAATAATTACCAAGTAAATTGTCTTTTTTCATACATTTTTCATATTTTAATGTGCAATTTAGATTATAATTTGTTTTACTAAAGTATTTATTGAATCATTTTCACTTCATGTTGTCTTAATTCCTACCATCTACAAGATAAGGTACAAGAAAGAATTACAAGGTAAATTGTCTATTTTCATACATTTTTCATATTTTAATATGAAATTATGTATATAAATCATTTTACCTGTAAGTTTCTATGAGAATCTATGATTTTGTAGAGACTATCTACTCTGTAACAGAGTCCGTGGTTGATTCATCATCTTCTATGGTTGCAGGCATCCAAAAGAGAAACCATGATTTCGAGGTTACAAATGATACGAAGATGGAGAGGTGTTTGTCAATCAAGTTCTATAGTAAACAGGTAAGCAACAAAGATAAGTTAAATCCAAAGTTAATAGGAATTTCATGAAAACCTATTGAACCACATCAACACATATTCAATCACATAATCACCTCAAATGTTGATCTATAGATTCTATGAAACTAGTCATCAAGATTGTAATATCGGGAATGATTACCTATTACTACCAAGGAATATTAGAAATCATATTTCTTTATTTTAAGAAATACTTTGTCCTATAACTGTGGTTGATTTGTGAATTTGTAGATTAAGGGATGAAAATGATATTGATAAATCACTTTAGAAGGAACTTGGATGCTATGTAAACAACATTATTAAACATTGATGGGGATCAATCTATCTAAAGAATCACTTTGATTTTATTAAAATCCCAATACTTTGTTTCCTAAAGTTAATACAAGGACAATTATTCATGCTTTTAATATGTTTCAATTTTGAAGAAGTGTGATAAATTAATAATAGGTTTGTAATGTTTTTTGCAATGAAACCTGAACCAATATCCCCCCTATGTAACTATACTCATTGCTTAGTTAGATTTTAATTAATTAATGACCCATGTTGTTGTTTTTATTCAGGTTGTAGTTTTGATGTATTTACTCTTTGTAATTTGATTTCATGAATGTTTATGATTTTCTAGTTTTAAAATTGTTAGATGTTTTTTAGTAGAGGTATAGGAAAGTTGATATATGATTTGTAATTAATCTCACTACTTTGTTGTTACTATAGAAATAATAATTTACATTAAATGGTTAAATGGGATGCTAAACTTCATAATTCTATAAATAACAAATCTCATTAATATGTGTTGCATTTTATTCAATAGTTTTAAAATTTATCATTTGGTAATTAGCCTTTAAAAATAACTAAATCCTACATAAATAGTGGAAACACTATACAATATTATGATTCTAGTTGATACTTAAGTGAAAGGAATTAAAAAAAAAAATCAATTCCCTGACAGTTTGGTCCCTCTAATTATCATAAGCTCCCAAAGGTTTTGTGGAAAGACAAAAAAATCAATAATGCACCACATAACCACTTCAATGGAATTCTCTACTAGCTTAGTTTGTGAAAACCATTAAAGTCTCCAAATAGGAGTTGATATGTGCTTAATAGTAAAATTATAGTACCTCCTCCTTAAGAACTTTGTGAAATTAACAAAAATGGAGTCATCATGACTTAGAGAAGAAGAGGTGTAGTATTCAAGAGAATTAAGTGTTAGGAGGAGCATGTGGTGTTCCAAAGACTATAGGTAAAAAATAAAAAAATATTGTGTTGTGGTATCATTTCTAGTTTTAGGGTAGTTTAAACATTAAATGACATTTACTCTTGAACAATAAATCTAGTACAAATGGATTTCATTATCTACTATTGATTCTTAGGAAAATAAAAACTAGTGCACTTTTGTGCCTTGCTTGTACCATGTTGAATATAAAATAAATGCAATATTATTATGTTTTGTCATATATTTGCTTGTATGATTGTTGGATTCACAATTATACTAAGAGGGGGGAGCAGTGGTGAGGGTGAATTAGTATAATGATAATTTTTACTTATTAAAATATTCAAACATCATAAAGCATCAATTTCATAAACTGAACAAGTAACACACTATATACGTGGAAACCCTAATGAGAGAAAACCACAAAACTTGTTTATATGAAATATCTTATAGGGACCAATCCATTATTACATTAATTTCTAGCTACCAACCTACAAGACACGTCAATCCGCTCTATCACTTTAGACATACCAACCTACATGAGGCATCAATCCACAGTGTTACTTTGTAGGAATCAACCTATAGGAGATACTAGTCCCCTCTCCTACTTTTTATGCACCAGCCTATAGGAGACACCAATTCCCTATGTTGCTTTGTAGGAACCAACTTATAGGAGACACCATGTTAAAAAATATAGGGCAACTAGATTAGGATGATTTCTCTTACTTTGATAACTACTTGTGATGTTATTTTACTTAAATTTATGTTCATGTAGTTAGCTTCTTCTTCTACTTGATTATTATCATGTTCTTATCATCAAACAACTACCAAACTATGAATATCAATGAGACAAGAGAACACAAAATATAGGTTGCTAGCTAGGGCCAAAAACTTTACTCTTGAGAGGAAAACCCACAAGAATTATTCTCTTCTTATATAATCTTAAAATTATGAATTCCAAGACCTAAGACCTAAGAAAAAGACCCCTCCAAGACCAAGTCAACCTTCCTTGTTGATGATATTTCTTTACACAACTTTCAACAACAAACTTCGACTGTTAGGTCCCTATACTACTAGTGTAACCCCTTACTGTTATTAGTACAACCCCCTTATTATATTGTTGTGCCCATGTAGTCCCCATATTATTATGATTGTGCCCCATAGAAGCCCACTATTTTTATTATTGTGCCATTACATTATTATTGTTATGTCGGATCTGATTATATTATGACCCCTTAGACTCCTATATAGATAAAGGAGGTCTTGTCATTTGTATCATCCAAGAATTGTTCATTAGTGTAATGTAAAGGAGGTTGCCCCCTCAAAGAGGCTTATTTGTAAGGTGTTTATCTATCTTTTATATCTTTTTGTGAGCTGGTTTCATAACATTTGGTATTAGAGCTTTGGATTCTAGGGTTTCGCTACTCCAAACAGGTCAGCATGGAATTTTCGCTATCACTTTTGTGCTACGAAGTTTCAGATGCTAAAAAAAAAAAAACCATTTGAGAAGAGATCGGTTAGAACCTCGGATCTAAATTTCAAATCCTATATCGCTATATTTTCGGAGATATGATCCGAGGAAGTTATGGTTTTTGCAAGCTCTAGAATTTCATCTCAAACAGGTCATCATGGAATTTTCACTATAATATTTTTGCTACAAAGGTTCAGACTCTAAAATTAAAACCCATTTGAGCCACAATCTTGGTGAAGCTCGGGTCTGAATCTCAGATCTTTTCTCACTATAGTTTCGGAGATATAATCTGTTAGGGTTTTTGCAGACTCCAAAATTACATTCTAAACAGGTGACCTTGGGAAAATCATCATACCTTTTTCTCTGAGTAACAAATTGAAATTTTGTAAGAAGTTACAAAAAGAGGATAGACTGTAGTTTTCTGTGTATATTTTTTAGATTCGAAGGTTGAAACAGTGAAATGTGGCACATCGTACAAGTTCGCTATACTGAAACATTATATAATCAGGCCATCTTAGGAGATTGGGTATAACTCTTCTTTGGAGAATCAAATTCTGATTTGACTTGCAGGTTAGAAAGAGGACTCAGAGGGCTACTGCAAGATGCAATTTAAGAACTTGGAGGTCTGAAATTACTGAGTTACAGTCGTTTCAATATCAAGTTCCTAAAATCAAGAAAAGGTAATCTGAGGAAGTTTGATGGCAAGGATTCAATAAATTGGATACTATAGATGGAGAAATATTTTGATCTACATGAGATACAACTATTACAAAAGGTATAGATTGCATCTTTATATTTAGAACCAAATCAATTTTTATGGTATAAAGGGCTTTGTTCTCATAAAGCACTTGTCACTTGGTCAATTTTCATGGAAGAAATGATAGCATGTTATGAAGATATAAGGAGTAACACCTTCTTTAGCCAATTGATAAATCTCGAACAAAAGGGTTCAATGGTAGAGCTGTTGGGTTGTGTTATATTCTTTCCATGACTAGCCCATGTAGTTAACCGTGGGGTTAGAATGGTGACGGAGCCCCCCCTTCGTTGCGCTGATTGTGTAGTGTGTGGATCACAAGGGGTTTGAGGGGTGCAGGTAACCCCACTCTATGGGGTCCAAGGCAGCGCCCTAGAAAATTTTGGTTTTGGAACCTATGTTAGGTTGGGCAGACCCACTTATGGTTTTGTGCATGATTTTCACACATGTTTTTGGACGCGATGGTTTTTGTTCCATGGTTTTGGACGTGATGGTTTTCGGTCCATGGTATTTGATGCTTCGGCATGTATAAATATGTATTATAACATTGAAAGGAAAATAATGAAAAATCAAGCTGGTAGTCTCGGTTTTGGGATCCAGGGAAAAATCTCTATGTATATGTGTTTTATGTGTTATGCTTTCGCATTATTTATTTTATATCTTCTAGAATTCGTATGCAATTAATTTATGTACAAGGTTAAAACCTACATTTGGTATCAGAGATGTTTTGGCTTCAAGGAGACACCTTTGTTGCTAAGGGGTTTAGCTCGGGCCCATGGTAGACCCTCTTTAGTGGCAGATCTGCGAGATCGATTCTGGTGCTGAAAGAAGATGGCGAGTAGTGGAAAGATAGAGATCGAGAAATTTAATGGTCAGAGTTTTGAGTTATGGAAACTCAAGATGGAGGATCTATTGGTGGATAAAGATCAGTGGATCGCGATAGATCCAGGTACTAAACCAATGGGAGTGTTTGATGAAGAATGGAAGAAGTTGGATCAGAAGGCAAAGAGCACAATACGATTGTGTGTCTCAAATTCAGTATTGTTGAATGTATCTGGGGAAGCTACGATGAAGGCTTTGTGAGACAAGTTGGGGACTTTGTACTAATCTAAGTCTCTGGTGAATAAATTGTTCCTGCGGAAAAAGCTGTATAACCTAAGGATGAAATATTGAGACCCAGTGACAAAGCATCTAAACGCATTTAATACTATGGTAAGTCAGTTAGCATCTGTTGTTATTAAAATTTTAGATGAAGATAAGTGCATCAGTTTGTTGTGTTCTCTACCAGATTAATGGGATAGTTTGGTTATTGCAATAGGTAGCAATGCAACTGCCCTGCAATTTGATGAAATAGTCTCATCCTTGTTGACGGAGGAGATGAGACGGAAAAATATGGAGAGCCAAAATGGTGGTGCCTTGTCTGTATGAGGAAGATCCCAGAATAGAAAGAAAAATAAGTCATCGAGTGGGAGATCTAAATCTAGAGGGAGATATAAATCTCTAGGAAAACTTGTAATGGTGGTGTGCTGGAAATGTAGAAAGGAAGGGCACTACAAAAAGGATTGTAAATCTAAAGCTCTTGATAAAGGAAAGAGATTTGATGATGCTCCTTTTGCAAAGGCGAAAACCACCTCAGATGAAGGTGGGGATGTGTACTTGGCTTCTTCAAGTACACATGTAGATCATGAGGCA
>APFE031469975.1:276947-306754 GCA_000404065.3 Pinus taeda
TGGTTGGAAATGACAAAGAAATTATCCAGGATTTGAAAACCCAATTGTCCTCCAAATTCGACATGAAAGATCTTGGTGCTGCAAACTATATTTTGGGCATGGAAATTAAAAGAGATCAGGAAAAGAGGAAGCTTCGGTTAAACCAAAGGAGGTATGTCGAGACAATATTGAAGAGATTTAATATGCAGGATATTAAACCGGTGAAGGTTCCTATTTCTGTAGATATAAAGTTATCTGTTGAACAATGTCCCAAGACACAAGAAGAGGAAGAGGACATGTCTCGTGTTCCATATGTAAGTGTAGTCAGTAGCCTGATGTATGAAATGGTCTATACTAGACCAGACATTACACATGCAATGGGAGTATTGAGCAGGTTTATGTGAAAACTAGGAAAGGAGCATTGGACAGTAGTGAAGCGAGTTTTCAGGTATTTGCGTGGCACTAGTGATTATGGTTTGTGCTACCAAGGAAGACCAGGATTGGACAGAGTGTTGAATATTTGTGGCTTTGTTGATGCAGACTGGGCTGGAGATCTAGATCATAGAAGATCTACAAGTGGGTATGTGTTTAACCTATTTGGAGGTGCAATCAGTTGGATGAGTAAGAAACAATCTGTAGTGTCACTATCAACTCTAAAGGCATAATACATGGCAACCACTCACGCAAGCAAGGAAGCAGTTTGGTTGCAGAGATTGTGTTCAAGTATGGGGTTAGTACAGGGAGCTATAAGGATAGAATGTGATAGCCAAAGTGCAATTTTCTTGGCAAAGAAACCTGCATATCATTCAAAGACAAAGCAAATTTATGTTCAATATCACTTTGTGAGGGATATGATAGAATACAAAAAGGTGTTGCTGGTAAAGGTGGACACTTTGAAGAATACTATAGATTCATTAACAAAATCTGTGAGCTCTGAGAAATTCTCTTGGTGTAGAGAAACAATGGGCATTGCATGGCTGGATAAATTACTAAGCTCTCTTGTGGCTTCCTATGGAAAGAAAACAACAAGTGGGAGAATGTTGGGTTGTGTTATATTCTTTCCACGACTAGCCCACGTAGTTAACCGAGGGGTTAAAGGGGGGCAGAGCCCCCCCTTCATTGCGCCGATTGCGTAGTAGGGGGATCACAAGGGGTTTGAGGGGTACAGGTAACCCCACTCTATGGTTTCTGGGGCAGCGCTCTAAAAATTTTTGGTTTTGGAACCTATGTTAGGCTGGGCAAACCCACCTATGGTTTTGTGCATGATTTTTGCACATGTTTTTGGATGCGATGGTTTTCAGTCCATGGTTTTGAACGCGATGTTTTTCGGTCCATGGTATTGGATGCTTCAGCATGTATAAATATTTATTATAACATTGAAAGGAAAATAATTAAAAATCAAATTGGTAATCCCGATTTTGGGATCCAGGGGACAATCTCTATGTATATGTGTTTTATGTGTTATGCTCTCGCATTGTTTATTTTCTATGTTCTAGAATTCGTATGCAGGTAATTTCTATATGGGGTTAAAACCTACAAGAGCATATTGAGGACTTTAAAAAATTGAACATAAGGGTAAATGATATTCTAGAGAAGCAAATGATTGATGTCTTCGTAGTGATTTAAAGGATAACATTCAACATGAGGTTCGTCTTTGGGAACCTGATTCATTGGAGAAGGCATTTAGGTTGGCATGAAAAATTGAAAGAGAAATCATGGAAACAAGGAATCCGGCCACTCATGACTATAATTATGGAAGTGTTTTTTCTCCTAGCCTTCTACAACCTACAAGGTTTACATGACAACAATAGGAAGAAAAAAGAGAAAAAGGGCTTTGTTACAATTGTGATATCAAATACACTAAAGGTCATAAGTGTGCTAAGAAGAAATTATTTTACATAGATTATGAAGAGGAGGAAGAAAAGCTTCAATAAACATCAAAAGAAGAGGATATACACCAAGAACCAACCCCTGATAAAGAAGAAATTAATTTGACCATATCTTGTAAAGCATTGGCAAGAATTAACACTCCTCAAACTTGTAAGATAGAAGGACATATCAAGAAGAAAAAGGTTCAAGAAGTGAAATATCACATCGATAAAGAAGAAATGAATTCGACCATATCTTGTAATGCATTGGCATGAATTACCACTACTCAGGCTATCAAGATAAAATGACATATCAAGAAGAAAAATGTTCAAGAAGTGAAAGATCACATCGAGCATCAAGAAATGAATCCAACCATATCTTGTAATGCAGTGGAAGAAATTACAACTCCTCAAACTCTCAAGATAGAAGGACATATCAAGAAGAAAAAGATTCAAGCAGTGAAAGGTCACATCGAGCATCAACAACAAGTTCTACAACTTTTAAAGGATAATGCCACTTTGGTGTAGAATCAAATGAAACAAGAGGTAGATCAACATCGCAGTGAAGGAATTTTTGATGTAGGTGATTGGGTATTTTTACGGCTACATCTCAAGCAAGCTATTTATAAGAGAAAAATACCAAGTTAACTTCCCATGTGGTGTAGAATATACAGTGAGGGGGTGTCATGTTAAGGCACTTCATGATGTGAAGCTCACCAGTTCAAAACTCCACGAGAAAAAACTCCAACCATGTTAAGGGTTGGTGTGGCCAAGGATAGGTGCAACCCTTAAGTGATTTTTATGCCTTAGATTCCCCTAGGTCGGAATTTCTCAAATGAAAGGTTAAGTGTGTAGTCATCTCAAGACTCACAAAACTTAGCAAACAAAATAAAATACCAAGCTGATTTGTTTGAAGCATGTTTTAGGTGCTTTCAAGAACACTAACTTCTTCATATCACATCTTTGAAAGCATAGTGAAACAAGGTCTAAAATTTCTACTATAGGTATCTTGATATATCTTCTCTATCTCCTCTAGATTTAATAAAATTAATCACATTAGAAAAAAATTAGAGAAATAATGTAAACATGGCAAGTTTGAAGCATGCTTTAAAAGCATTCAGGAATAATAACTTCCTCAGACCATATCTCTAAAATTATAATGAAACAATACCTTACCTTGAGATCACTTTCTTTTCTCCTCCATATTTCACAATTTAAAACATCTCAGAAGGAAAGTTATAGTGAAAACACTAGGTGACATGTTTGAAGAAAATTTTAGGAACATTTAAGAATCTTAAATTCCTTAGAGCATATCTCTAAAATTATAGCAAAGAAAGGTATTCTAATCATGGGTATATGACCTTTAATCTATCTCCTCCAAGTTTAACAGTTTGAAAACTTTCAAAAGAAAAGTTATAGTGAAATTCCAAGTTGACTTGTTTGAAGCATATTTTAGGAGCATTCAGCAAGCATAATTTCATTAGAGAATATCTCCACAATTATAGAAAACCAAGGTTTGAAATATGAACCATGGGTACCTGATTATTGTATACCTGTATCCTCCAAGTTTCATGGTCTTAAGCATCATAGAAGAAAATCTATAGTGAAAATCCCACATTGACCTGTTTGAAGCACATTTAGGAGAATTTAGGAAGCCTGAATTCATTGGATAATATATCCAAAACTATAATGAAACAAGGTATGAAAGTTTAAGAAAATGTACGTGAAGATATTCTGTATAAATCCTCCAAGTTTCACGGTTTGAAAAATCCCAAAAGAAGAGTTATAGTGAAAATTCCAAGATGACTCATTCACCCCACAAATCACATTTTTGTTGCCACCTTTAAACTCTAAAATTCACCCAAAAAATATTCCTTATCTCTTCTTGTGAATTTAAATATATTCTTACTTTTATACACTTAAAATGAACTCATCTATCCTTTATTTATAGTGTTTCTACGTTCACTTATGGGCCCAACTTGTAAAACTAGTTGTGTTGACCTTTTTGTATTTTGGTTGGGTCATCTTGACAAAATATTGAATATATCCTCATTCCTATTGATTTAAAGGGACTTCCTTATACCATTGGAAAGGTATTGGAATAAGCTTCCAACTGTTTATCCCATGCTCCAATTCGATATAGGAAATTAGGGTAAAAATTCCTTCAAATATAGGGTATTCAAACTTGGCATATTTTTTCCAAAAGCAATATTTCCAACGATCTTGATTTTCCAATATCTATCTTGGACATATGTATTCTCCCCCTATATTTTACATCAATGACAACAATATTTCCAGAAATCTCCCCAGTTTTCATTGATGGAAACCCTTAGTCAGTTCTGCAATAATACTAAAGAACTCTCCCTTTCTTCAATTCTCCTTGTAATTACAACTTCTCCCCCTTTGACATCAATGGAAAAGGGATACTCCCCCCTTAGCTTGTGCTTATTATTTTATGTAACTCTTCATCTGTCTAAAACTTTTCTTATTATCTACAAATTCTTCCTCTTTGACATCAATGGCGAAGGGTTGTTTTTACTACTAGCTACAAATCTCCCTTTGAGATGTTAACAACAAAAGACTTATTTCATTTGATTACATACTTATCCTTTGTTTGCAATTATGCTCTATGTCTATTTGTCCCTGCATGCAACATTTCATCTCTTGCAACTTTGCTTATGAAATTGCTTCCGCTATAATTGAACTTACTTTTACTTCTTCTTTTTGGGACTTCTCCCCATGGGCTTATACTTCTTTTTTGTTTACACTACAACTCCTTTGACCATGTTCACATGAAAAAATGTCCTATATACAATAAAGGATCATTGCTCAATCAAGGCCCCAATTTGGCCTACGTTTGTTTGGTATGGTGATTTCCACTTTTATGTGGGCTCAATTTCCATTGAATGACTTGCTCCTTGAAAGGATACTTTCAAATATGTTTTCATAAACCTAAATGCAGTCTATTCTAGTATTGAAAATAAAATAAAATAATCTAACTAAATCTACCTCATATTCTATATATAACTATCCTATATTGGACAAAGAAGTAGTTCATATATCCTAATTGGTAGAAAAAACACTTTAACTCACAAATGTTGAGAGGGAGATAACTTGCTTAAAACAATAAATAGTTCAATAGTTAAGAAATTTGTTAAGTACAATGCTAACATAACTTATAAAATATTATATTAACATCTAAACATCTAAATATAGCTAGTGAAAAGAAGAAAGATAATTCAATTTGAGAAGTGAAAATAATTTCAATTCCTAGAATTGAAAGAAATAACAAATTCACATCAAAGTGCTAGAACAATCCACACACTATTACAAAAAAAGTATTTTCAATAGTTATCGGCCTTCATATCCATAACCAAGTTTGGATAACAATATACAAAAACCAATATTGAATTTTCCAACTAAAGAAAACATCAACATTAGGAATAAGAAAAATAACATTACACAAGGCCAACTACTTTTGCTAATACCTCCTCCTAAGGTCTTCAGTCCTTCAAAAATTAGGTTGGCAATAGTGAAAAACTTTTTCTCTCCAAAAATTTTATGTTGCTTATTGAATTTTCAAAAGAAGACTTAATGATAGTGCAAAATTTCTTTCTTTTGGTTCACACCCCCTCTCCCCCCCCCCCCCCACAAGGAATAAGCAGGATAACGTTACAAAATACCAATTCTTTTTGATAATCCCTCCTCTCTAGGTTCTTCACTCTTCAAAAAAAACAGGTTGACAATAATGCACATATTTTTCTTCTCTAATTTTTAATGTTGGCCACTGGATTTTCCAAAGAAGACTTAATGATAGTGCAAAATTTCTTTCTCTTGGTCCAACGATTCCCCGCCCTCCCCCCCCCCCCCACCACCCATAGGAATAATAAGGATAAAATTACACAACCCCAAGTGCTTTTGCTAATCCTCCTTCTAAGGTCTTTAGTCCTTCAAAAATTAGTTTTACAATAGTGCACGAATTTTCCTCTCCAAGTTTTTTTATGTTGGCTACTAAATTTTCAAAAGAATACTTAATGATAGTGTAAAATTCATATCTCTTGGTCCAAGACCCACCCCCACCTCCTAAGGTCCTCAGTCCTTCAAAAATCAGGTTGACAATAGTGCACAACTTTTTCTCTCCAAATTTATGATGTTGGCTACTGAATTTTCAAAAGACGGCTTAACAATAGTGTAAAATTTGTTTCTCTTGATCCTCTCTTGCAACTTTACTTATGAAATTTCTTCCCCTATACTTGAACTTCCTTTTACTTCTTATTTTTGGGACTTCTCCCTTTTGGCTTATACTTCCTTTTGTCTACAAGACAACTCCTTTGACTATGTTGACATGCAAAAATGTCCTATCTACAATAGAGGATCATGACTCAATCAAGGTCCCAATTTGGTCTACACTTGTTTGGTATGGTGGTTTCCACTTGTATGTAGGCTCAATTGCCACTAAATGAGTTTCTCCTTGAAAGGATACTATCAAATATGCTTTCATAAACCTAAATGCAGTCTAATCTAGTAATGAAAATAAAATTAACTAAAATAACTAAATCTACCTCATATTCTATATCTAACTATCCTAGTTGGGATAAATAAGTAGTTCATATACAACTTGAGTAGGCCTAATGGTCAAGAGTATGTGTTTCCTCCTAAGAGGTCACAGGTTCAAAATTAGAGTGGAGTGGAGTATGTATGCCTTCGTAGACTTAGCAGTCAAATTGTTGTGCAGAGGTGGGTCTCTTATCCCACAAACATGGGGGTCTCATACACCAATTTGGTGTCTGGCTTGGTCGTGACCTTAAAATTGGATGATAATAATAATAATAATACATATCAATTGGAAGAAAACCACTTTAACTGAAATATTTTGAGATCAAAATAACTTGGTTAAAACAAGAAATAGTTCACCGCTTAAGAAATTTGTTAAGTGGAATGTATAACATAACTTATAGAAGATTATATTAACATTTCAAAATCTAAATATAACTAATGAAAATAAGAAAGATAATTCAATGTGAGAAGTAAAAATAGCTTCATTTCCTAAAATTGAAAAAAATAACACATTCACATCAAAGTGCTAGAACAATCCACACACTATTACAAAAAATGTCTTTTCACCAGTTATCAACATTCCAATCCTTTACTAAGTTTAGATAACAATATACAAAACCCAATATTGAATTTTCCAACTAAGGAAAACATTAACATAATAAACATAATAAAAGTACACAAGCCCATTTTTTCTCTCTAATCCCTCCTTTTAAGGTATTATGTCCTTCAAAAACCAAGTTGACAATAGTGAACAACTCTTTCTCTTCAAATTTCTAATGTTGGTTGTAGAATTTTCAAAAGAAGACTTAATGATAGTGTAAATTTATTTCTCTTGGTCCAATGTTCCCCACTCCTCTACCCCCCTTAGGAATAAGGAGGATAACATTACACAAGCCCAATTTCTTTTTCTAATCCCTCCTTCTAAGGCCTTTAGTACTTCAAAAATCAGATTGACTATAATGTGCAACCTTTTCTCTCCAAATTTATGATGCTCAATATAGAATTTAAGAAAAGAAAGACTTAATGATAGTGCAGAATTTCTTTCTCTTGGTCCAACACCCCCACCCCTCTTAGGAATAAGTAGGGTAACATTACACAAACCCAATTTCTTTTGCTAATCCCTCCTAAGGTCTTCAATCCTTCAAAAGTCATGTTGACAATAGTGCACAACTTTTTCTCTCCAAATTTATGATGTTGGCTACTCAATTTTCGAAAGTTGGTCCAACACCCCTTCCCCTTTCTAAGGTCTCTAGTCCTTCAAAAATTAGGTTGACAATAGTGCACGATTTTCTCTCTCCAAACATTTATGTTGGGTACTGAATTTTCAAAAATAAGACTTAATGATAGTGTAAAATTTATTTCTCGTGGTCACTTTTCTTGTAACTTATGAAATTGCTTCACCTATACTTGAAATTCTGTTTACTTCTTTGTTTTATGCCTTCAGCCCTTCGACTTATACTTCCTTTTGTCTACAAGATAACTCCTTTGACTATGTTAATAAACAAAAATGACATATCTTCAACAGAGGATCATCATTTGATCAAGCCCACAATTTGGACTACACTTCTTGGTATGGTGATTTCCACTTGTATGTGAGCCCGATTGCCATTGAATGAATTGATCCTTGAAAGGAAACTTTAATATATGTTTTCATAAACCTAAATGCAGTCCAATCTAGTAACATAAATGAAAGTAATTAATCTCACGAAATCTACCTTTTATTTTATATCTAACTATCTTAGTTGGGATAAAGAAATAGTTCATATATCCTAACTAGGAATGAAACACTTTAACTTAAAGATGATGAGAGGAAGATAACTTTCTTAAAATAAGAAATAGTTCACTGCTTAAGCAATATGTTAAGTACAACAAATAACATAACTTATAGAATATTATATTAACATTCCAACGTCTAAATATAGCTAGTGAAAAGAAGAAAGATTTGAGAAGTGAATGTAGTTTCATTTCACATAATTGAAAGGTATAACACATCCACAAAAAAGTGTTAGAACAATCCACATACTATTACAAAAAAAAGTATTTTCATAAGTTATCAACCTTCAAATCCTTTACTAAGTTTAAGTAACAATATACAAAACCTAATATTGAATTTCCAACTAAGGAAAACAGTAACATTATGAATAAGCATAATAACATTACACAAGCCCTTTTTTTTTTTTTGCTAATCCCTCCTTCTAAGCTATTCATTCCTTAAAAAATTAGGTTGACATTAGTGCACAACTTTTTCTCTCTAAATTTCTGGTGTTGGCTACTGAATTTTCAAAAGAAGACTCACTGATAGTGTGAAATTTCTTTCTCTTGGTCCAACGCCCCCTCGCCCCTCCTTTCCCCCCTCCCCCTTTTAGGAAAAGGTAGGGTAACATTACAAAAACCCAATTTATTTTTTCTAATCCCTCCTAAGGTCTTCAGTCCTTCAAAAATCAAGTTCACAATAGTGCACAACTTTCTCTCTCCAAATTTATGATGTTGGCTACTGAATTTTCAAAAAAGACTTAATGATAATGAAATATTTCTTTCTCTTGGTCCAACATCCCCACCCCCCTTAAGAATAAGTAGGATAACACTACACAGACCCAAATGCTTTTGGTAATCCATCCTTCTAAGATCTTCAGTCCTTCAAAAATCAGGTTGACAATAGTGCACAACTTTCTCTCCAAATTTCCAATACTAACTATTGAATTTCCAAAAAAAGACTTAACGATAATGTAAAATTTCTTTCTCTTGGTCCAATGCCCCATACTCAACCACTCGCGAGTGTAACTCATTATGCTTCTTTTTATAATCATGTGATTTTATCTCTTATCCTCGATCTTTATCTTCAGATCTTATTTTCTAATCTTCTATATATGCAATCCAAACAATATTATTTTTAAATCAAACCTAATCTATAAAAATTTATAACCAAATCTTAATTAAAATAATAACTAAACCTAAATATAAATAGAAATAGAAATAGAAATAGAAATAGAAATAAAATTTAAAATAAACTAACTAAAACTAAATTAAAATAAAGCTATAAATTGAAAATGAAAAATGAAGACTTAGACATTAAGAAATAAAATTAGAGGTAATAAAATGATAGATTTTTTAACTAAAATAAAACTAACATAATACTAAAATATTTATAAACCAATTTTATTTCTCATGCCATATCATGGCTCTTTTCAGTGGTGTCTTGCACTGACATGTCTTTTGTGATTTTGGGGATTGGGTATTTTCATGACCGTGAATTCTAAAATGACGTGGGATTTTGTGAAGTGATTTTATCTTTTTGGATTGAGATAATTATAGCAAATATTAATATTAGTTTTTGGTATTGTTTTTTTAGTGAAGGGATTGTTACAAGGTTAGTTTAGCTTATTATTAATTTGAATAATAAAAAGATTGAATTGTAAAAGACAAAAAGCAAGGAAGCTAATAGTTCCGTAGACAATAGCTAGTATTGTAGATGTTAAAATTTCTTCATTCATTGATGGCCCTCTAATTGGGCATTGTCCACTGAGAGTCAATTTCATCAAAACAATGAAAACATCATTGAAATCCGTTTTTTCCCAAAAAAATAACAGCAAGAGCCCTTAAGAACATCAATTTCAACCCAATAATCAAAATATCGTTGAAATCTATTTTTTTTTTTCTAAATTGACACTTAACATCTAAAAACCTCTTAACACCCAACATATCAACATATCGAAACTTGACACTATAACATAGATTTCCAAAAAAAATTCAAAACTTTTATCAAAATCATGCGAAAATTTCCATTATTTTTGGAACAAAATAACAAGATAGACCACGGGCTCTATTTGTGACACAATTTGGTGGAATACCATTCTATCCACGATTTGATCTTAACAATCAGATTAGTTATGAGCTTTCTCTTTGTGCTTTTTTCGCCCTTTTCCATTATTTGCACCTTCTCCATTATTTTGTTGGACTATCACCCAAAATACTGTAGCCAAATCTCATTATATTCTAGTTTTTTTTTTTAATAGAATCTTGGTTGGTTTCTTTACCTATAAGTGACTGGACATCACGCATTATATCCCTCAAATAAACCAGGAACGCTTAGAAACTATAGAACATTTATTTGCCAAGGTAGCAAGATATACGTCCTTTATTCCAAGTAGAGGCCCTCTCCTTATATATATAGCAAGTGAAAAGGCATCATATTGTGGAAAAGTGGGCAGGCTGTTTTTTACAAAATCCATGGTAGAATTTGTTGGATCATGATGATACACACTTGAAATTCACAATAAAATATCGAGAAACACATCTTGCGTACTTGGATCAACTTAGGAAATCAATGTAAACGATTGCTACACATTATTACATCAAAAAGGGTGTTTAAGATATTTATTTAAAACGAAATCATTTAATCTTAAAATTAATATTTTATTTCAATTATTTATATTATATTAAATTATTATTTTGATATTCTTTATTATTTTAAATTACAAATTGGTTGGCTGCTGTCTAAGTTATTATTTATTACTGGGGAAATATTATAAATTGTTATTAGGGAAAATATATAAATTATTGGTCATTAGTTGATTGAAAGGTTTCAATATTTTTGTTGTTATTAGAGAGAAAACTCTTAAACAACAATCTTGAATAACTATTCCTTTGACATTGTTTTGTTAAAAATATATTCAAAGTAATGGTTAGTTTAACTTTTTTACATTCACTTTCAGGGACTCAAACCCATGACTCTTAAGATGTCAACTGAGTTTTGATTTCAAGTAATATAAGGGTTTTCTGCTTGAATTTCTTCTTAATTTTCAAAATCAACTTTTCTTACCTATATTCCTTTCAGGGTTTTAGTTTGAGGGTTTTGTCTGATGAGGAAGATTTATATGGAATTAGTGATGAAACTCGTCGTGAACACAGAACATGTCTAATAGGGTATTGATATTTCATTTCATTTCCTTGTTACTTGACTTTGTTTCTTTGAATTAGGGTTTGATTGCTCAAAATGTTCCTCATTATTTTAGATTATTCATTTTTCGTATAATATCTTTGTAAAGTTTTCTTTGAGGGTTTTGGAGGTCTTTACTCTATGATATAATTGTTATATAATTATTATTAATATTGATATTTCAAAACCTTAGTGTAAAATATAAAGAGGGTTATGAATCCCTGCTTCATATGTGTGTGTGTGTGTGTGTGTGGGTTTTTCTCTTTCTAGGGTTCTTTGTAAGAAAACCATTTATGTTGAGTAAAACATATTGATGGCTTATGATTAAACCTCTTACATAAACACGAGAATTTTTAACCAGATATCATAATGTAAAATTTCATAATTTATTCCTCTTTGTTTTCTTAATTACAAGATTCTTGAGTCCTTGATATCTCAATTTAGAGGAAAGGGTTTTGATCTTGTGAAACCCTTCCTTCCCGTTTAAAATTTTTTAGCCTCCAATGAATTTTTAAGGCCGTATCACCAATATAAACATTCTTATTCAAATATGCTCACCATCAAAGTTGCTCGATTAGTCCAAATGATTTTATATCTTGAAAAATGCTCATTCCCTTGAAAGGTGTTGTTCATGTGATTGAGTTTTGCTACCAGGGAAAGTACAAACTAGACCTCAAATTTGGCTTCCAACAGGCCATGGTATTATTGTCGTATATATAGCTAGAATTAGATTGTGTTTAGGCCACATAAGGACAATTTTTTTACAAATGAAGCAAAGTCTAGAAGTATGCATGAATGGATATGTAAGCATCCTCTATGTGTCAAGAAATCCTGAGAAAATACTCTCTCTCAAGAATGTTTGAGACCTTATTGTTGCTTATGTAGTTTCCTATCTAGCTTTACTCATTTCATATGGCTTTACTTAATTCCATATCAACTATTATATATGCCTCTAATTGATGTTGCTAAAAGTTTTCATTGATGGAGTAAACACCTTTCGAACATGACCACAAATTTGTTTCTAAGTAGTCATATTGTCGTCCACGTCAACACTTGCTCACATATCGATGTGCTACTCAAATTTTCCTTTCACACATTCGTTGGAACTACAGAGAAGCGTCTGGCACTGGTTCATAAAAATAGGCTATCAGAAAACCCTTTTATTACTCCCTTAGCTTAGGTGCACTAATCCATTCTTGATAGATCCTGAATAAGGCTCACTAGGTTTATATATGTGTTCTTCCAATAACAAAACATAGGTATGCCCTGATGTATGCTAAGATAGGTTGAACCTACCTTTATGATTTAGATTAAGAAATATGATACTCTAAATTTTCTTGTTTCATGGTGTAACTTGAGCATAGGATTACAATACCTTAAAGCATAGGATGAAATTTTCTCTTATAAATACTAAATCCATTACTGGTTTTTTACTCTTCAAACATTTGATGCCATACCTATTTGTTCATGCTAACGGTAATTTCCTCATTGGCCCAGAACAAATGGAAAATAAAATCATGTGACCAACACTAAGAACAAACCAAGTTTATTTTGATCTCAATAAAATCTCCAAGTGCCCTCTCCATTTTATCACTAAAGGTCTAGGAATGTTACAACCACTTCTTATTGATAACAACATATTTGTGATGCAAGAATGCGTCCTTCTATCTTACAAACCCTAACATATGGAGCTTCAAAATTGGAACACTTACACTCAAACAGGACTGGTAAATCCTCTATAAAGGCTCTCTATACTAGTGGGATTAAACATGAGGATGGTATGCCTCATGTAGCTATGTATACCACCAATGTACTTCAAAAGAGTTTCTGGTGAGTCTAATGATATGCCCAACATGAATGCTCTCTTTCTGAATTCTTGAGTATACCCTTGCACACTTTGCCCTTTCAACTGTCGAAGATGGTCTTACCATGCTTCCTCATATCAGCTTGGGTTCTGCCTTCCCACCAAACCAAGGTAGTGCCTCCTAGGCGTAGGCTTGCTAGTTGAATCTTACTCTTGTCCGAGTCTATGTTCTATACTCTACAATACACATCAATTTGTCTAATCCAATTGTCCAACTTTTCAGCATTTAACTCTCCATCATATATAGGCAAATCAAATTTGACATCTAGTTTAATCAAGGATGCTTTCTTATTATGCACAGGGCTACGAGGAGGTGTAGGAAAGCTTTCATCTTTTCCCTTTCCCTTTGAGTGGTCATGAGAATGAGATTCATATTCTTATTTTTCTTGTTTAGAGTCTGAGGAATCTTCATCCTTGTGCTTTCTAAAGTCCCTATACATTTCTTCTACCATAGACTTTATAGCTAGGAAACTTTCTATGAATAGGGGGTATGGCCCTATAGAACCTTCTTCTAACATTGTCTTCCGAGAATAGACTCTCCTAATTTCAGGATTAGTTTCCACCAACTCTCCTTCTCCTAATTTGAGCTTTGATCTAGTGATCATTCACAGCTAAACCAACACAAGCTTGTCTAACCTTACAACCTAAAGCTCTGATACCACTTGATCTAATAATCACCTTATGAGTGCCCTTAGTTGAAGATTTATTAAACAAAAGGTATTACAGACTCATGCGCTGGTGTGTGTTCTGTGTTATTGAAACAACGGATCGATCAGATTGCCAATACATAGACATTTTAAATGGAAAGACAACAGAGAAATATAGTAAGCAATACTACACACAAATAGTTTTAAGAAGGAGTTCACCCTATTCTCCAGGGCTACGTCTCTGGTCTAGCTTTAGTGGTGGCCTGGTTTTATTGTGTCTTACAGCAAAGAATTTACAATGCAGGGACTCAATATGAGTTCTCTTGACAACAAATTTTGCTTGGCAAGGTGGTTCTTGGATTCCCCAAGCCACTCAGAGTTCACGAACTCTTTTTCTTCCTACCAGCTCTATGACCTTTGGTCTACAGTGGAAAGAGCCAACTGTGATGCTCGATCCAGACAGATTCCTCTATGGGAAGGCTTGAATCTTCAAGCTCTCTGGTGCTCGATGCTGCCTATGGTTAGCTCGGCCCTCTGTCTATTCTGCTCGGCTTTACTGCTCTCTGTGTTCAGTCCTCCTCTCAGGGTTCACTGTTCATTGTCTCTCTTGGTCGCTTGGATTCTTCTCCTAATTCTCCTCTCTTTTTCGACTGTCTCTGTTCATGGCTTTAACCAGTCGATCCTATGCCTGTTTGGTTCTTCTCTCACCTACGTCAATTCTCCTCCTGCAGCTGTGCTTGGAGTTCCCTGTTCAGCATCAGCATGAATGCTCAGGGAGTGCCACGTGTCTCCATCTAACTGGTGCTAGCATGCTTCATCAGCTCATTCCTCCCGTTATGTCGCAAATACGCTCTTTCTCCACCATGGCGGTCAACGGATTCCAAATCCCTTTTAAATTGCAGCTTATTTCCCTATTAGTTCCACTTCTTTCCATCAGGCGCAATCTCAGCCGTCCAATCTGGGCTCCTCTAGATCCAACGTCATACACACATCGAGCGTAGTTGAATTTCTTAACCGTTAACGCGCGATCACAACGGTTTTTCTCTCACCTCCACTGCCACGCGTCAATTGTTGATTGTGACCGCTCCACTTTCTCCAAAACCTCTTACCATTCAAGGGCATCCCGATCAAATCACCAATTTCCAGGTCATGGGTCCCACCGTCATACATTGGCACTTTTTACCTTTTTCTGCCTGCGGTCCTTTGGCTCCCAATGTGACCGAGTGCTTAAGGCTCCCCCATTTCGGCCCTGTTCGCCTAGCTTCTAATTGCACATCAAAATTTCCTCCTTTTCCCGATCCAGGGCTCCCAGGGGCTATTTTGGCCTCCTGCACAGTCTCCATGGGCCTCGGTCAGCGCACTTTGACCGAGGTCCTCGTCGTTTTGCGCCGGCTACCATGGCCACTAGTTCAGGGGGTTTTTGATGTTGTTTTGGATTTCATTAAAGATTTGCTCAACTCGATACAGTCAAAGTTCTTGACAGTATTTTTTGCATCCAATTTGGATCATGTAGCTTAGCCAATCATTGTGATATAGCAATGGTGCACGTTGTTGCACTTGCTTCATCATACTATTGTTGTAGTTCATGGGCTTCTGTGTTTAACCTCTTTAGATTAGGATCTTCCTGCAGAGTCATGATGACCTCCATAGACTTCTCAAAGAGCGTGGTGCAATCCACCACTGCGACATCTACTGTTATGACTACATCCTTTATAAATGCCTCATGTTGTTCTCTCACTTCTTGTGGAGTCGAAGGCTATGACTTCAACTCGAGATCTATTATCTACAAGTTCAGTTCAAACTGAACCTTGGCAACTTTTGTTTTTGCATCACACACTCCTGCAGCCAACTTCCTAATCTTGGCCTCCACTGGCCCTTCTTCTAGTATATGCAATTTTGGAATGGTTTTTCATGCTTCGGCTACCACTACTACAGTGCGCTCATTCTGCTCTTGAACCTTCTTCTATGCTTCTAGCATTGTTGCCTTCTCAAGGAATATATGTTCATTGTTGACTTTCTGCTCGCTGATCAAGCTCAGCATGTGTTGCTCTTGGCCCCTAATTTCTACAATCACACCTGCTTTTAGTGTATCAAGGAATTCACTAGGGAGTGCGGCCAAGTGGAGGCCAACATTCTCAAAGCATTGACAGTAGCCTTGTTAGCATCTTCTTTTGTGCTCAGAGCTCCATCAGGCAGTGTGATGGCCTGGAGATCCAAGGATCGAACCAACTTCATTGCTTGAGTGGTTCCTGACACCAAACTAGTTGATGTTGTGCTACTCTACCCTGCACCGGCCTGGAGTCGAGTTGTTTGGATCTGCATCTCACGCAAACCCATGTGTATAGTGACCAATGCTTGCTTCTGTTGCTGCTTAAACTATTGCAGCAGTTCTACTATCGTGTCCATTACCATATCTCCAATATCATCTAATTCACCCTCTGTCAAGGTGATTGGATCTAGTGATGACTTGGAGGGTTTGGTATTCTTTCACTACCCCTCCTTTTCTTGTTCCCTATGTTGCTTCACATGGAAGGGTGTGCTCTCTTAATTGCCGCCACCCTACTCTGACTTATCTTCTTCCTCCATTTGGGGCAAAGGAGATTTCTGACTTCTATCAGAGCTGCACTCTTCCTGATCTTCTTTCTCCTTTGCGGTGTGCTCCACTTTTGCATGGGCCTTCTCCTCAGTCTCCTTCTTCTGCTTTTATACCAACTACTAAACCTTCATTCGGGTCGCTTCCTTTTTCTGCAGACTTGCTAGTCCCAGCGACCAAATCTGATGGTGTGTGCCAATCTGCTGGCTAGTGCTTGAGGACTTTTGCAATGGCATCATCTGTAGCCAAGTAAGGGAGATCATACCACTTATGCTCTAGATCCTTCAATGCTCATATCTAAAAACGGTGGAAGTACTCTTTGAACTCTGTGTACCCTGATAACTGCTCAAAGATGGTTGGTGACAGCCACAGCTTTCGGTTGATGGTTGCGTGGATGCTTGCCTCCATCAGCACCCAAAATATTTTACTTTCGTGAACCCACACAATGTCTTTTGTTGCCCAGAGAGAAACAAACTTGGTTTCTTCTAGTAAATCTATCTCAACTGGAAGAAACTAGCTATCCTCTGGTAACTCCCATGCGACCAACACAATTGATAATAACAACCATGAATAATGGAAATTCTTGCTTTAGTCATGTGCCTCTCAGCAGATCGCGAGGAACTTGTTGCACAGGTACCGTGCCCAGTTGAATTGGATGCCCTTCATGCACTAAGCCACTAACGAAACCACTGGTGCTGGCACCTCTTCCATGCAGCACTTTCTCATCACTTTGCAGCCAAAATTTGGGTGGCCACCTTCACCATGGGGTTAGTAATACTAGAGATAGAATACTCGTGTGCTTTATTAACAAGTTTGAACTTGTCCTTCATCTTCTCGGCAAGGTCGTGCTCACCCATCTTGCCACCAAATGCCTTTGCCGGATTCAAACCAGAATGAGGTAAAAATGTGATCCTATGGATTAGCATATCAGTGATTGATATTGGCTCACTCAACCACAAGCACCTATCTTGCACAAGGCACAACAAATGCTTAATGACTGTCAAGTTTATGGGGGCACGATGGTAGTGAGGCACCCATAGTAGGTTCAATAACCATGCCTTGTTTACCCCGCGAATCCATTCCATCGGCTCCAGCGTGGTGACAACATACTCCTTGTAGAAGACTTGCTTCATGAAGGTACCGATAGCCAGGTGGGGGAACTGCTCAATGTCTTCCAAATCCCAATAATCAAGATTCAGATGTGGTATGCGCACCAAGCACGTACCTTCAAAAATTATTTTTTCTGGTAGCAAGGGTGTGTCAAGGAGGAACTGTCCCTCATCTGGGTCCTTCGAGACCTTCACCTTACCCTAGCGCGGAAGGATATATTCCAACAACTTTGAAATAGGGTCTACCCCCTCAATATTGATGTCTTTGGCACCCTCCTCTTCCTTTATATCTACCACTTTGCCTTTCTCCTGTGTGGCTGGCTTTTCTTTTCTTTGATCCTGTGTAGCTGGATGTTTCCTTAGTGACGCACACTGGAAGCATCTTCTTCTACTTATCCTTCTTCAGCTTGGCAACCTCTCTCGTCAGTGTAGGCTTCAGCCTAGGCAACCTTGGTGCCTTAGGCACTGTTGCGGGAACCTCCATACTCACAACCTCAGGGGCATCTCCCTCAGAGGTGACAGCGCTCCCAGTACTAGTGGTCTCAGCTGGGGTAGACATGATGTTGTTAATGAGGTTCTGATTGGACTCAGGATATTGATCAAACACGGGGTTTGGGGTTTGCAAGCAAATTCTCAAAGAGATTACGCAACAAATAACACAACTCATAAATTCTCAGGATGCAAAGTGTTTCTCTTTGGACAGCCACCTATAATTTATAGGTGAATTCGAATTCAAAGTCGATGATTCCCCCCAAAATCCATCCATAAATGTGAGATTGGAGGCATAATTCCAAAGATTCCACACTTGATTTTAGCCTTAAATGCCTTAAATGTCGGTCGCCCGCTCCTCTTAAATGTCTTCGGCAATCAAATCATGAATAGTGATGGCAACAATCACTTTTTGGTTGCGCTACATGGTCTCCATCCCTATAGCACAAATCCCTTCGTGCTTTTCCTGGTACTGTGACACCCTTCTGTTCCGTGCAAACCCCTCGTCGCACAGCTCTTCAACCTGGGCAGTGTAGTTTATAGTCTTGTGCCTGCTTGCAGTTTTATGGAGCACTAAGACTGTGATACCATCATATAGTCATTTGGCTGGATTGCTGATATATGGCTTCAATCTTTACCTTTCCCGGAAATGGATCTCCATTCAATTTCACAAGCTGAACTGCTCCACCATCGGTAATATTCTTGATCACATATGGCCCCAACCAATGCATATGAAATTTTCCTAGAAATTTATCAAACTTGTTGTCATATAATAAAACTAAATCATTTACCTTGAAGGTGCACAGTTTGAAGTGTTGATCGTGCCATGCCTTTTCACGCTCCTTCTAAACTTGTTGATGGAATCTAACCAAAAATCTATCTTGCTCTAGCTCTGTCAGCTATGTGAGCCGCTCTTCTAAGGTTCCACAGTTTGCCATTCCTTCTAAACTTGTTGATGGAATCCAACCAAAAATCTATCTTGCTCTAGCTCTGTCAGCTATGTGAGCCGCTCTTCTAAGGTTCCACAGTCTGCCATTCCTATGAATGTTGCTATGCATAGACTAGGCACAATGTATTCCATCGACATCACTACTTCTATGCCATAGACCAGCCTGAAAGGTGTCTTTCTAGTCAACTTCTTATAGGTAGATCTATAAGCCCATAACGCAGCGGGTACGTGCATGTCCCAATAATTCCTTTGTGCATTGCAAACCTTTGTTAGCACATTCTCCAATATCTTATTCAATGCTTCCACTGTCCCATTGGCCTGAGGATTATATTGCATACCTTTCTGAGGAAAAACTTGGAATTATTCCATCAACGCATTGATTGTTTCATTAAGGAAATGTGTACCATGATCACTCATCAAAATCTCTAGGCAACCGAACTTGATCAGCACATATTCAAATAGGAACTTCGTTGTTGTTGCCCCTGTACAATACTTCATAGGTTGTGCCTCTGCACATCTAGTCAAATACTCAATCGTAGTGATGATATACTGCGCACCCATCTTTTTCACTAGAGGCTGAAACGGTCCTACAAAATCATTCACCCATTTCTCAAATGGCTACAAAGATGCCTGTAGATTCAAAGGCAACTCATCCCTCCATGATGGACTGTCAGTTCTTTGACATGCATCGCATGCCCTACAATATACTTTGGAATCCTTATGTAATGTTGGACACCACAACCCAATGCGTAAAATCTTATGCGCTATTGCTTTTCCTGTGTAATGGCCTCCCGCAGCTCCTCCATGAGCTTCAACTAGGATACTGCTTCATTCAAAATCACACAGATAGCGTCACAGCATCTCGTCCAATCCCATTTTATATAACTGAACTGCAATCACCAAAAACTCTGTCATGTGCACCACTAATTCCTTCTTCCATTGACTAGTGTACCCCTCTAGAGCCATTCTTGTAGTCAGGAAGTGGATGATGTCTGGAAAATGATTATCTGCCATGCGCACCACAAAGACCTACGCATCAGGCAATCCTTCCTCCAAATTCATAGGCTCCTCTCCTATTTCAATGCGCAACAGATAATCTAGCCTTGCATTCAAGCACCTTGGCTTCACAATTACTTCGAAATCATACTCTTGAAATAACAATAGCCATCTGCATATTTTCTCCCCCAACACAGACTTGTTTACCAGGTACTTTAATGCAGAATGGTCTGTGTACATCTTAAAGTGTCTGCCTAGCAAGTAATGCTTGAACTTCTAGAGTGCGTACACCTTAGCCAACCCTTTGCGCTCTTTCGTTGAATAATTATTTTCAGCCTTCAATAGCTTCCTACTCATGAATGTTATCAAGTGATCCAATTCTCCTTCACCAACCTGTGTCAGTACTACTCCCAATGCAATGCATGATGCATCCACATGCACATGGAATTCCTTCTTCTAAGCCGGGAAGACAAGGATCAGCATGGTGACCATTTTTTTCTTTTAACACAGCCAAGCTTCCCTAACATTCTACATTTCAACAAAATTTAGAATCCTTCTTCAACAACCTTTCCATTGGTGCGATAATTTGGGCATAACTCTTGATGAACTTTTGATAATAACCAATATGACCCAGTGTTGCGCATAGATGTTTAATACTTCTTGGTGCCTCCAAATTAATTATAATCATGATCTTAGCTGGGTCCACCATTAATCCTTGTCTCTATACTACATGCCCCAGCAAGATTCTGAAAGAGACACAAAATAAACACTTCTTTAAGTTTAACACGATCTGATACCTCTAGCACGTATCTAGCGTCAAGCGCAAACTAGCTACATGGTGCTTTACCAGACCAAACATTATCCAATCGTCAAATTATAGCTCTAAAAACTTGTGGATGAACTCTTTGAATGTCGCATTGACTACGTGGAAAAATATTGCCAGCACATTATTAATTCCAAAATGCATTACAATATACCAAAAGCATCCCCACTCAGTCACAATGGTAGTTTTACTCATGTCTTCCAGTGCAATCTTTATTTGATGGTAGCCAGAGAACCCATCAATAAATGAATATGCTTCTTGTCCACCAAAATTATCCAATACCTCATCTATGAATGGAGTTGGAAATGGATCATGAACGCAAGAATCATTTTGTTTCCTGACACCTTCGCAGATCCTTATCTCATCCTTCTGCTTATTTTCCTGAACTACCATAGGACTTACCCAATTAGACTCCTCCACTGGTTCAATGATTCCTGCTACTAACATTTTTTACAACTCCAAGCAAACCTTTTCCTTGTAATTAGGATTAAGGTGATATGGCCTCTTTCACAGGCTTCACATCTGGTTTCAACATTATTTTCATCACTCCTAAATCGCCTATTATCCCCTTCGAGTCTGAAAACTTTGTAGGGAACAAATCTTGGTACTCTTCGAGAAACTTAGTGACCTTATCTACTGTTGCATCACCCCAGTAGTCCCCTATCTTCGTAAACTTCAACTCCACCTCTGTTCCAATTTTCACTTGTCTCATTTTCAGTGGTGTTGATATCTGGATTCTCTATCTGTGACCTCTCAACTTCATGGTGAACTTCTGCCTCTGGGATATTAATGTTCCTTGGATCCTCCTCTTCTTCTTCAGTAGTCACATTGTAGCACTCCAGTGCATGGCACAACTGGGTGGTCCAATCTGGTTGAATCACATCCAAGGGATCCTACGGGATCCTGAAGATCATTGCCTTGACCTCTTGTAGGGATTCATCGATGCTCTCGAATCCATCCTCAAAGATGAATGTCATCAAGAATCCCTATATCAAAATATCCCATTAATTTGTACCATGACGGAGCTCTGTTTCCAAGTACCAATTCATTGGTATTACATCTGAAGTGTGACAGAATAAATGCACCCATTCCAGATGCAGTTCTACTCCATAAGCATCTGTCCATTTTGCTAAGTGATCACGTGGATCACTTCTCCATCGTATTTCTCGGTCAATCGCACCTTTGGATGACCAAACCGCACCCTCATCATTCTTCTATAGTCATTCCATCCATCAAAATTGTCTTTATGTGTAGCCCACCATCTTGCAGCCATAGTGCGCAGCACCAAATCCAAGGCTCTGGTACTTCTCTTTCAAATGCATCCAAAAAATTATCAACATAAGTTAAACCATCATAATAAGGAAAACTTCTTACCTATGACAATACAAAATGCAATGATTTAGTCATCATATTACAATCGATTCTGCCAGTGTTACAATTCCTCATATGAATTTGATGTGCAGGAGCTTTTACGGTCCCATGCAATATGTCCATTAGTTGTTGGATTCACCCAATCTTGATCTCACATCGTTATCTTAAAACTCGGGTCCAAATCATTATCACTTTCATAATCGCGGACCGGTTCAGTATAACGCGGTCCTTCTGCAGGGTCCAGAGGTACTACTACGCGGAGCGATTTCCTCTCAAATGACATTGTCCGTTTCTTCAAATTGATCACCCCATTTATGTCAATAGCCCAATAAATCCCAAGGAGTGCGGGGTATGGATTGATGTCATTGACAATCTCTATTACTTTGAAATCAGCCAATGCACTCGCGCCTTCAATATCTACTGTCACTCCCTATAATCTTCCCATGGGGATAATCTTTTGTTGATTCACCATCCTCAACTAAATCAGAGACCATTGCAACACAGGTCTCCCCATTCTTTCCCATGTTTGTTTAGTCAAAGCATTCGCATCTAACCCAAGATCCAGAATAACTTGGTCCATTTCATATTCGCCTATTTGCACGGTGAGCCTCATCTCACACCCTATTCTTACCTTATGCTTACCAAAAAAATTTACTATGTGCAGTCCCTCAGGAGTATTTTCTTTATCAACACATTTATTGATCAATTCCTGCAATCCTTTCACAACCTTGCTATCATGTAACAGCTTCATACATGTCTCCGAAAAGGTAGTAAGCATGGATGGGCCCATTTCTTCACACTACTTATACTGACTTCCTGAGGTAGAAGCTTCAGGCTTTAGCGAAGCTTTTCTTCGCTTTCATGAAGGTTTCTTTCACGCACTCTAGATCAAAGCCAACCTCCTTTTCTAGAGCTTTTCGAACCCATTCACTTTCTTCAGGTTTCTTTCCCTTATCTTCGCCAGTCGTCATTCCACTTCGAAACACTATATTCACATTAGGATCCTCTTCGCAGGGTTCAACCCTCATCATTCGTAGGTTCTAGGTAGGTTGTTGAGGCTGCGTCCCCTTTTCACGCATCTTAGCTATTAATAACTGTGCAGTCTTTTGTCATGTGGTTAAACTAAGTAGATTATCGACATTTCAAGTTCATACATTCTCACACGTAGTGTCCTTGCCCTCCACAATTGCAACAAATAACTTGTCCCCAACCTCTTGTGGGTCTTCCTCCATCTCAGCCTCATCTGCACCCCTGATATTTTCCTCATGTTTCCCCAGCACCTTGATTCATAGGGTAAGTTTTTTTCTGCATCTAATACACAGGCATTCTCTCCATCATTAACTCATAACTATGGTAATTGCACTCATCGTGACCCACTGATTTGCAGAAGTTGCAAAAGAGTTTTTGTGGTGTCTGTACAAATTTCTACAGCAAGTGACAATTGTCCATCAAATGTTTTCCTTCTACCTGGTAGATAGCACACCACAGTATGGGCCCTGTACTTGGCCCTGCTTGATCTTTCGGCCTTAGAAGCATCAGCCCTCCTCCTGCAATGTAATTCATGAAGATAGGGCAGTGATCTTTATCATGCCCCTGACTCTTCCATTTCAAACACCAAACTTCTTCACGCACCTCTGGCCAAGCCACTCTATCCTTCCTTAGACTTTAGAATTTTAGGGCAATGATTCTACAACTCTGCGTGAATCTGTTGAACTCCCAAAGTAGCATCTTGAATCAGTGTCTCATGCAGTCTCATCACAATCTCTAGGGCTTCCGCCTAGGTCCCAATCTTTTGTTGTGATAAAGAAACCCTTAGATGAAGCAAGAGCGAAGCCACAAACCATTCGTGGTGCTCCACATCTGTAAGTTTCATGTTAGCTTCACGAATCTTGCATCTCAATCTCTAATCCAACTCCAAGGGTGTCTCACCAGGATTCATCATGATTTCCTTGAATCCCATAATTGATTGTGCTTTAGAATTGGGTCTATTAAATTCCTTATTCAGCACAGTTTGAATGTCTACCAATGTAGTTGTCATGTTATCGATGCAGTACTTAATGTACCACATTAGTGCATGATCCTGTAAAGAAGTAACCAACATTGCTTTCTTCATCTAATTATCTGTAATGTTTTGGGCTTGCCACGACCTTCTCAATGAACCAAAATTGGTCTAGGTCCTCATTTCCCAAGCCCTTGAAAATGGGCAACTTCACTTATTCGTGATAT
Organism: Pinus taeda; assembly: GCA_000404065.3. Taxonomy (NCBI): domain Eukaryota; kingdom Viridiplantae; phylum Streptophyta; class Pinopsida; order Pinales; family Pinaceae; genus Pinus; species Pinus taeda. Next base: position 301,355 of record APFE031469975.1, read on the forward strand.
TGAATGGTGGCGAAGGTGGTGGCGGTGTTGGTGAAGGTGTATGTGGCGGAGGTGAAGATGGGGGTGGTGTGGGTGGATGGGGTATTTGTGCGAACCCTTTCCTTATTAACTAGAAAGTGCTCTCCAATGAAGCCTATGCTGCTCCTTTGTCATCACTTAGAGGAGGCTCAATCAGTGGGCTATATTCAGGACCTGTTCTCCTTCTATCCCTGAATAACTTTCCACTTCTCATAGCTCCAAACATCAAGGTAACTGTATAACTTTCTTTTCACACACGAGCATTTTAACCCAAGTATTCAAAGATCTTAAATACTTACCTCGCGGTCCCTTGAAGAAGTGGCACTCTGCTTCACTGTAGCTAACTAAGGTATCGACCACAAACTCTATCTTGAACCCTCTGATGACACAATTAAGCCAGTGATTGACAGCGCGCGTGATCTTATCTTCAGAGGCTTCCAATCTCTGCACTAACTCCAGGGTCCACACTATTGGATCATTAAGCCTCTAACTTCCCTAGTAGTTTTCCAATTTAGCGATCCACTTGTATAGATCGATCGGGAAGGAACAAAAGAAAATTTCGTGTATCTCTGTGTACATATACCTGTCCAACCAATTTTCTTTTTTCAATCACGAATTTTTATTTTCTTGTGCCGTGAATTCATGGACCTTTCTATCTAAACGATCTTCAATTTCCTTCTTAGTTGGATTCCAATGATGTGACATCACACATCTCTTTATGCATATCCCAGTCCTGGCAATAGAACCATTTGTTGGCTTAGTGGGTCCTGACCCAGGTTTAGAGTTAATTTTTACAAACAAATCCCTACACTACTGGCCCTTTCAGCATCAACCCGCGAAGCGCAGACTGAAGTCTCACCCGAAGCAGTCTGGGGGGATGCTGGAACCAAGTTTCTGCACCCAGAGATGAGCGTGATATCATTTTATACCCTTAACCTGCCTTCGCGTAGATCAAAAAGCCTTAGAGTCTTGTCGATATAACTTCCTTTTATCAACCTCTAGATCTTTGCAAGGGTCTACTACTGCCTTTCGCGGACCCTAAACAGGTGAATCAACTACCTACGCACCTTTGTAATTGCCCTTAGTTTTGTATTTACCCAAATCGACCTAATTATCTAATACCCTTAACATGCGTTAAGGTATTCTTCTCGTAGACAGATATTAGTACTTGCGTTCTTATAACAGTGTAAAATATGCATAATCATGCATCAATACAGTATTAAACCATAAACCCATCATTCATCATACCATAAATGCATTCATTCATAATAGAAGTAAATGGAAAAAACACATATATTTCTAGAATAATCCTTTTATCAATACTTCAATTCTTCTTACAGACTCGAGACTTCCTTGTGCACTTTGCTGCAGGGTTTCATGCACTCGACTGCAGATTCTACTCTAGGCCTCTACACACACAACTACAGAGCCTCTCTTCTACTCTAAGACTCTTCGCTTCTTCACTGTTACTGACCCATTACATTCATTGATCTCTCTTAGTTACCTACCTTAGACTCTCTAAGACTCTCCTTTTTATACAATCCCATGGTCGGTAGACCATGGGTAGATCTACTAAAGCCGACACAACTTACATAAAAGAAGGGAAAATCCCTTTATGGCTCTTCATTATCTATGCACTCCATGACCACAACTTGCGGAGACCTTACACTTTACATAACAAAAACTTGGGATTTTCACCCCAAAACTTAGGCTTTTGCCCCAAAGTTGACCCTTAGGGGACCCTATCCCAACAAGTACCCTAACGAGTCATTATACAAGCATAAGCATTTCTTCACTTCCAACGAGCCTTAAAATTACCCTGACGAAGTCACTTGTTTCACCTCCCTGTGTAGGAAACCTTTCTCTTCTTTCACCCCTTATTTATTTATTAAATAGGACTGTGCTTCGACACTTATTATTTTCAATGGGAAGAAGAGGGATATTGACTTATTGAGAGCAAATGAGGTTTCCTCTTTAGTGAAGTATTTATATAACCTCTAATATTGATTTGCTTGCTTTATATTTTCCCCTTATCTTTTCTCTACTAGATTGGATAGGCATGTAACACCAAGCAGATTTAACACCAAGTTGGGGAGTTTGGATAATAGAATAGAAGCGGATCTCATAGGTTCAATTAAGGTTTTCCTTTTGGATGTATTGTATTTTTATTCCAAAATTATCTCAACCTATGGCATCTTCCCAAAACAAATAAGAAGAACTAACATATAGCCAAGCATTAAGGTTATCACACTTTTTCTTTATTCCAACACAAAGCCTTTCAGAGCCAAGCACTTTTCACATGGGGTCTTATTTATGTCCAATGACCAAGACACAAAACATGATGGGACATGACTTGACTAACACACATGATAAATAAAAGGAAAAAAAGGTAGAAACTATACTAGAAACACAACTTAGAGCTACTACTGGAAATAGAGTTTCAAATTAACGGGAAGAGGAACAATCCTCCCATCTAAGTATTTCAACTTGAAAGTGTTATGACTGATTTTCTCTTTGGTGGTATAGGGTCCAATCCATAGAGATTGGAACTTTGTGTGTTTTCCTTTCTCTTTGTGGGCTTTATCCCACTTCAATACTAGGTCACCCACATCGAAACTATTAGTCCTTGCATATTTTTTTCGAACTAGTGCTTAATATGGTTTTGATTGAAGACAAATATTTTTTTGGCTTTGAGCCTTTCTTCCTCAAGTTTAAGAAAAGTATCTATCCTACTTTGAGCCTTTCTTCCTCAAGTTTAATCAAAGTACCTATCCTACTTTGAACCAAAAGATAGGGTCTATCTTGGGACAATTGGGAGAGATGCAAGGCTAGGAGATATAGGTTAGGAGGCAAGATAGATTCTTTACCATAAACTAGGAAGTACATTGAGGTTTTGAGGGAAGGCTTCAGAGTTACACAGTCGACCCATAACGAATTTACTAAAGCATTGTTTCAGTTCATTTTCTCAGATAAAATGGTTTTCTTGATTCTACGAATGATATTTTTGTTTGTTCATTCAGCTAAACCATTTTCCTACGAGTAATTGTTAGATGCATGCTTTAACACAATACCATTTTCTAATGTTAAATCATAAAGTTTCAACAAATAAAAATATATCGCATCATCAAATACAAGAAACATTGGAACACCAAACTTGGTTATAATTTTTTACTTCAAGAAGTGGATAACTTCTTGGTCTTTAACTTGCCTTAAGGGAATTGTTTCTATCCACTGAGTAAAATAATTTATCGCTCTTAAAATGTATATGTGTTTCTCTGACGAATGTGGGAGTATTTCTCCAATAACATCAAGTCCCCACTATTGGAATGGTTCCTCAAATGCTATTGGTAGCAGCGAGGTGGCTAACTTCTGTTCTCGATCGACACATCTCTAAAAAGTTGGGCACTTGCGAGCATACGCGTGAGCATATTTTAATAAGGTGGGCCAATAATAACCAACCCTCATTACTTTATGTGCAGTTGTATCACCCGCATAATGACCACCTATCGGTCCGTCGTGCAGATATCTTAGTACCTTACATGTATCTTGAGGATCAAGGCATATTAACAAGACACCATTGTGTTAATTTTTGAAAAGCACTCCATGAATGAGTTGATAAGACAAAGCTTTAAGGTGAATTTCCCTCTTTTTTTTTTATTTTATAAATGTGTGGGCAAGGTGTCATGCTCTAATAATCATCGTATATATGAATACCATGGCATTGTTGAGTTTGTCTGGGGAACTTGTTCAACATTGTACATATTTATTTCTTGAACATGTTCGATGTTGTACATCTCTATTTCCTACTCCATCCTGAAATATCTTCCTCTAGAGCATATATTGCTTCTGCTACTAATTGACAAAGGCCATGACCCTTTAATGGTAAGAACTGGCTTAAAATCCATATCATATTCCTATAAACAGGTCATTCGATTTCCCCTCTTCTCACCCAGCTCCTATTGCACAAAGAGTGTTATGACCGTTGGATGCAGCACATACACAATCATGTGAGCTTTAAGGAGATAGAGTATGAAATGTTTGACTGCATTATATACATCATATGCTTGTTTATCAATGGTTTGGTAATTCAACTATAACCCATGTAAGCCAACACTCGTGAAATAAATAGGTCATTCATTTCCTTCAGCATCCTTCTGAATCAATACAACCACAATAGATGAATCTAAGGCAGAAGTATAAAGTAGGAAATATTTTCCATAATCAAGACTAAATAATGTGGGACCATCATCAATAGCTTTTTTATTTTAGCAAAAACATATTTTTCCCTTTTGTCCCATTTATAAATTGCATCTTTCTTAATCATCTCTAGTAATGGTTTAACTATCTAAGCATAGTCGGAGATGAAGTTGTGTTGGGTATACGACCAAAGTCCCACATTGACTAGAAGTGGGGAGGATCATGGGTATATAAGGATGGACAAATATCTCCATTGGTATGAGGCCTTTTGGGGTAAAGCCCAAAAACAAATCCATGAGGGCTTAGGCCCAAAGTGGACAATATCATACTATATATTTCTTATTTATAAATTGATCTTTCCTAAGAAATATTGCATATATTTCTTATTCAATGGGAACAGGATTTGATTTATAGCTTTGACCCTTTTGAAATCAAATTTGATTCCAATATTCGCAATGATTTGTCCCAAGAGAGTTCCTTCTAACACACTAAAGATGCTTTTCTTGGGATTGAGATAAATTCTGTATTTTCAACATCTCTTAAATATTTGTTTCAGATGGCACACATCGTATGATATTATTTTGGAGAATATAGTTACATCATCTAAATAGACTACTACACTTTGGCAAATTAGGCAACGAACATCAATGCCCATTTCTATTTGATATGTAGCACCAACATTTATAAGCCTAAATGGCATGGACTTAAAGGCGAATGTTCCTCACTTGGTCCTAAAGGTGGTTTTGAGATGGTTTGGTTCTTCCACTAGCACTTGATTGTATCCAAGAAAACCATCTAGAAGTGAGAACATCTCAGACCTAGATATTGTTTGGAGGATTTGTTCCATGGATTGCATCGAATAATTTTCTTTGTCTAAGGCTTAGTTGAGATTTCGAAAGTCGACACATAGCCTTATCTTACCGTACTTCTCTCTATTAAGGACCAAATTTGAAACCCAAGTGATGAGCCCCAAAAATGGATAATTATATGGGCTCATTCAACCTACTAATTCGACTTAATCCACCATTCTCATTAGTTTATTGCATGTTTTTTATTATATTTATGCTAATAGAGTGAATTGGGTTAGTCATTATGCCAACAAGTCTAATGTGTGCTTTGTGTAGTCTTTTTGGTCAATTTGGAGACAAAATCAAAGGTTTAAATGAGCACTTGGCAACCAAATTC
>APFE031469979.1:0-14438 GCA_000404065.3 Pinus taeda
AGTGACATTTATGTATAGTATCAAACTAATATATATATTAAAAAAAAAATATTTTTTATTGTAAAATTAGTAAATGATTTCAGAAAATTATGTATACTTATTTTTTATATAATTTCAGAGATTGTGTTACTCATTTTGAAGTGGGATCTCTCAATTAGCATGTTCAAATCCATAAGCTATAATGCATTTTGAAGAGGAATAATTGATATAAACATTTAACATGATGAGTTGGGTTGAAAAATGATCTTATAAATAATAAAACAAATCTAAACTTATTTTTATTTTTAAGTAAAAGTTTGGGAGGATTGTAATATTTCAAGCAATAATAATATATAAGGCACACATGTTATGACGAAATAGAAATTCAAGATTGTTTAACAAGGATAGATCTCTCTAGTTTGCATTCCAATATTTAAAAGGCCCAAACCTAGTGATGTTCATATTCAATTATGAATATATAAATTGCATAGGCCCTCGTAATTGTCACCCACTATGTAGATCCATTTTATAAAAATTTGATGCATTGAACAAACTATATGAAAATTTTCAAAATCAAACCAAAAAATTGTTACATCACTTTTATTATTTTAATTAAACAATTAAAAGTACCTTCAATCTAATTACTTTAACCCCATAGGTTTTTTATGCAACATACATATGCTCCATGAGTGACATTTATGTATAGTATCAAACTAATATATATATTAAAAAAAAAATATTTTTTATTGTAAAATTAGTAAATGATTTCAGAAAATTATGTATACTTATTTTTTATATAATTTCAGAGATTGTGTTACTCATTTTGAAGTGGGATCTCTCAATTAGCATGTTCAAATCCATAAGCTATAATGCATTTTGAAGAGGAATAATTGATATAAACATTTAACATGATGAGTTGGGTTGAAAAATGATCTTATAAATAATAAAACAAATCTAAACTTATTTTTATTTTTAAGTAAAAGTTTGGGAGGATTGTAATATTTCAAGCAATAATAATATATAAGGCACACATGTTATGACGAAATAGAAATTCAAGATTGTTTAACAAGGATAGATCTCTCTAGTTTGCATTCCAATATTTAAAAGGCCCAAACCTAGTGATGTTCATATTCAATTATGAATATATAAATTGCATAGGCCCTCGTAATTGTCACCCACTATGTAGATCCATTTTATAAAAATTTGATGCATTGAACAAACTATATGAAAATTTTCAAAATCAAACCAAAAAATTGTTACATCACTTTTATTATTTTAATTAAACAATTAAAAGTACCTTCAATCTAATTACTTTAACCCCATAGGTTTTTTATGCAACATACATATGCTCCATGGGTGAACACCCGAGTTTCAACCATCGGGTTCAGGGTGCATGTTGTGGGATTGTGTAATGTGAGTCAGGATAGAGACATGCCTTTTCTAACATGTTCAAAGATTCATCGTCAACATAGTGAGTGCATAACTTGTGTTTATCTTAGAGTCTATAACCACTATGCAATACGTGATTCTCTTGATGTTTAATCTTGTGCTAACTTATTTTATTCTCTCTAGTCCAATTTGGAATTGCTTTTATATATTATATCTATATATATATATATATAATATATATATATATATATAATATAATATATAATTATATATATATATAATATATATATGGTAAATTTTTTATCTCACCTATTCAAATTGACACTTTTAAAAATTAAGTAGACATCGATGATGACATGAAAAATTTAAAATATCTCATATTTAACAGTTAAAAAGACAAAATATGGGTAAATTCCATTCAAATTTAACCTCTATATTCATGTAAAATGTGCAACGGGGTGGGGCGGTCATTCCCTTCATAGTCACCCTAATCCTTTGAAGAGGGAAACCAAGACCAACGCTCCCTTAACTTGGCACAACTCATTAATACCCTTGAACCAATAGTACACATACTGAGCATAACAAATATTTAAGGCTATTGGAAATGGGGTTTAAAAAGATTAATGTTGCAAATATCATTCCTCCTTAATGCACATTCTCCACCAAAGAAAATTCTCATTGGGGGAAACTTGCCACCCAACTTCCTCAACTTGTGGAGCTCTATGATGATTCCATTTCTAACAAAGGGGCACTTCCAAGTACCCTTGACCTACTCTTCTCTAGGCTTGAAATCTTGGGAAATTGCTCACCTACGGGTCCATCTGAACCATCTCTCAGCATGAATATTTCTATGATGGTGAAGGGTGGAGGCCCCTGGTTCACACATAGTAGAAAGAAATTTTCTCTCATATTTAGTCCAGTTCAAAATTCTTCCACCCAAATGTAGGAACATCTCCATCTTCTTGGTTTATGGTTTATCATGGCTATCATCACTCTACTAATTCATATTCTGAGTAAGGTTACATTTACTATTTCTCCACTAAGATATTGTAACTAAGCTCTTTATTCGCCATAATACATTCCGCTCAGTGTTTGTAACACCCATGAAGTTTGTTTATCCTAATAACTTTGTTATTTGTCCTTTTTCCCATATGGTTTATATTTCTAAAGTCATCTAGAGTTCTTTTATCCTTCACACTTCCTATTTCTAAAAATTTATATTTCGCTTCACTAGAGAGGCATATCTCTTAGTAGTCCCTACTCCCAAACTCCACAGTGACCAGTTTGGAACTGACTCCCCTTCCCTCTATTTCCCTATTGCCTTTTTTCTTTTAGACACTCTTCTCCTGCACATGATACCTTGTGAGTAGATGCACTATGAGCATTGATCTATTTGAAGGGGAGTACACAACTCTTGAGATAGATGTTGAAATAAAAATGTTTCACAAAGATATTAGCAAGCCAACCTTGATAATATTTAGCACATAGTCAATCAAGAAGTGGTTGGGGCTATGCATAAAAGATATTCCCTTTCAGATGAAGGCATTCCAACCCATGTTGTGGATTAGATACCCGAACCAAACCACACTTGTGGTTGTTAAAATCAATACCTATGTAGAGTGGAACTCTATTGTTACATGAAAACACTCCTCAGAAAGGCACCTGAAGAAAAAGAAGATAGCAAGAGCAATATTTCTCTCCATATCAACATCCTTTATACAGGGAATAGTCAAATGTCACTTAAACATTGTGATATGGCGATGAATCTTGCTAGAATTGAAGCCATGTTATCAAAGGGAAAAAAACCATCCTCTCCAGGTACCACTCTAGTGCCAATTGATGTATCAAACTTAACTTTGTCAATATCATGGTTTCTTTAGTAGTCAACGGTAATGGCTGAACTTGAAAAGGAGGACTACAACTATTATAGGATATAGGTAACATGACTGCAATTTGTTATAAACATTTATTTATGTTTACATTTGATCATAGCCTTTGTTGTTGAGAAAGTGAAGAAGCATGAAAGGAGGTGAAAAACTCCATCCCCTCAATGCTTCATCGAGGAGGATTTTACAAAATATGGCCCAACCTACGAAGCAAAACCCACAAAACAGTCAAGAAAGGAACCTTCCACTCTGATAGGAGGCCACATGGGTAGAAAACCCCAATAAACCTCATAGATGAAGAGAAGGCACCCAAGGAAATAGACAAGTTGAAGAAGGCACAAAATAGAGCTCATACGAGCCCCATCCCCTCTGAAAATCCAGCAAAAAACCATGCCTGGTGAGCAGCAAATAAGTAGACAATGCAAACAGAGCAGAGGGAAGAGGGACGACACAAAGGGAGAAATTCCGTCCCAAAAGAAGGATCACGAGAGAAAAAAAACTAAAGGGGAAAAGAAAATGAATGAGAATAGCTCTAGCCATGGATCAACTAATCCGATGGATAACTAATTCGATGAAAGCGAATAACATTCAAGCCCCAAACTTGATTCAGGTTGAACAAGATTGAAGTTGGACATCAAACTTGGATGAATATTCAGACCTATCCAACCTTTGTAAAGTGATCTATGGAAATCATCTGAACCCTTGAACTGAAGATCATAGTGGCACCAACCTAAACTTTTCTTTGTTGGGTGGGGATATCCAGCCCCGTCCCAAAAATGGAGAATCATACCACTTCATCCAACACTTCGTTCCTCATTACTGCTTTTAGGGAATGACTGACCTGGGTGGGAAAGACAACAATAACTACATAGAAATTACACTATATGTGAGCCTATGTATGCCCCAAAACTACACATCCATGATCAAGTTTACTCGTGTTCCATCATGGGTGTCCAAAGTTGCAATTATCAAATTTTTTGTGTCGGAAAGGAAAATACATGTAGTTAGAAAATTAAAATTTCATCATCCTCTCTACAGTGAACCACACTGTACGTTTTGAATTAATTCCAACAAATTGGAATTTCATAGTATTTTCCACAAAACACGAATATATTATTTAATGTAGGTAGATGATTTCCAAAGGTTTTGAATGGATCACAATTCAATAAATCATTTTCCTTTATTGAGTTTTATTCTCATGAAATCATTCAAAGCATGCCTTCGAGCTCTGAAAAGAGGAGCATATGATGAAGAGCTGAAATCTCTCAATCTCCCAAATATGTCAGACTCGTGTGGGCCTTGTTGCATTCATGGTCATAATTTTTTATTTTATTTTTTATGATGAGATTAAAAACGTCAATCTCCATGTGAATATGCCATCATCGATCTATCTCCTTAGGTCCCCAGCTATAATACTATCGTCATTGGACATTCGAGTGAGGATTTTAGGGCTTATTTGATGCCAAATATTTCGACTGTGAACCATACAAGTTTGGAATCTCTACGATTATTAGAACATAGATTTGAGACTTGTGAGTTTCAGATGAGCCAGATACTCACCTATGTCAAATATCGACCCTCAAGTGGTTGGATATTTCACTTGTGACTGCAGTTAGGGGTTTTGGATGAAACGTTCATAGTTTGTGAGTGTTGCTAAGGGTTCAAGAACATTGTCTTGGCCTTGCAAAATCAAAGGAGTTTAAGGCGAATCAAAGGAGAGAAAAAAAAGTGAAAGGACAAATAGGGGGAGAGGACCACAAAAACAAATTATGCATCAAGTGGTATTAGAGTGACAACAATTCTTTATGGGTTTAAGAAATATGAAAAATATTTGTATTGAAGGAATTGCACAAGGAGAGAAGGACGAGGATAACTAGTGACATAGGAAGAATAGAGTTGTGGAAAAAGACACGAGCAAGAAAGCAAGGAGGAATTGATAGACTAAGACTCAAAATAAAATGGATATGAAGATGTACCTCCCAAGTGTAGAGCAAGGAATAATTGAGATATTGAGACCTCAGAAATGGAGAAAGTGGATGGTAACTAAGGTAGGTAACAAGTTTGTAATTTTGTTAAATTTGAGTAAGAAGTTAACCTTTAAATTTAGTATCAATAGAAGAATATTTTGACTATGGTAATGAAGTTTGCAACAGGGAAACAATAATTTTTTTAAATTGTGTATCAAGGAACCCTTGAAGCAGAAAGGTTGTAGAAGCAAAGATGTGTTCTAGTCAATGTTGGATGTCCTCTAGAGAAGAGAACATGATACATGAGAAAGAGGTGATCAAGAGTGAAAAATATAAAGAAGAGAAAGGAGTGCTCAAGGGGTTCCATAGGAGAAACCAAAATAATACTAATAGCCCAAGTCAAGGAGAAGTAAGTGAGGTATTGGATAAAAAGTAATTGAGAAGACTTGTTATGGGGGCTTGATTGTATCTCGCAGTGGGTGAGTGGAAGCTCACAAGAAGGAGTTGTTGTTCCTATAACACCCTCCAAAATTTTGGCCTACATACAAATTTTGGAGCCTACTATGATTTTGTATATTGTCATTGCAAGTATTAAGAGCTATCACATTTTTTTTCTCAAGTGATCTTGTCCCTTTTAGAAGAAAATCAAAATGTCATCTTTCAACATGGAAAGCGCCGCACACTGCACATATGTAGTTATGGGTTGTTTCAAGGGGTAGCCTTGGTGATAATGAGTCATTCTTATCATGTAGAAATGTATCATACTCATTCCAAAAGTATCAAGTATTGTTGTAAAAGTGTCGTCATTATCATTCTAAAGTGTACCTTTAGTGTCACACTTGGGAAAAGTTGTTGCAGTGTCGTCACCTTGATGGAATTATGTTGTAAATGTGTTATGAGTGATTAATATTGAGTCGTCAACTGTTCTAAGTGTGTGATCATGTTCAAGTTTTCTCATTGTTCACTTTGGACTCACTGATCCCACACTTAGCAAAGTCTGAAAAATTTCCTTCTCGAGCAACTTGACCTCACTCAACCTTCCTAAATTGCACACTATGAAGTCTCTGCACCTAAGCTAAGACATTTCCTCTTGGAACTGTGCAATGCACAGAGCCTGAATTCCAGAACTACACACAACGTAGCCTCAACGCTTAGCCTTGATCCTTGAGCTCCAGAACTACACAACCCTTACCTTTAGTAACCCTCTTCTGTGCATTGCATAGTCTCAAGAAACAAGCCTCAATGCTGACCTCTTCAACTACGGAACTGTGAAATCCCTTGGCCTCTTTCCCTCCAAAGATTCATTCTAGGAAACATCAAGCTTCAATCCTTTATCCTAACTCCATGAGCCCCTAAACTGTGTAATTGTCTTTCCCTCGCCTTCCTGAACTATGCACTACACATTCTAAAGGCTCTGTCCTAGCCGCTGACCTTTTGAGCTATGCAATGACGCAATCCTTGATCTTGTCTCCCATCCTATCACTCGGTTCCAGATCAACTAATGGTTGTCATGAAACATGTTATAATAGGGGATTATCGTACTGATGTCATCTTGCCATGAGTGGATTTCAATTGCAGGTATTATATCATATTATGACATCATGATGATGAAGGAGATGAATAAGGAGACCTTGCTAGAAGACACCTTTGTAGTTGCAAAGACAATTTAATCAATCAAGAAGGGAAAAGGGATACCAGATTGTGTCAATATATGGACATCAATATTACATTGAAGACTCCCTACCTTCAATCCTTATGGAGGAGGAAGAAGAACATGTTCGATCTTTCAAGAAGGCACAAATATAGAAGAAGCAAGACTGGCTTGACATCACCATATCATCATGCAGTCTATGTAATTTTTATCATGTCATTTTGTGTCATGGGTCATCATTTTTAGATTCTGTAATTTCAATATTTGAGAAATGTAATGCAAAGTGGAATTGCAAGAGTCATCTATAAAATGTGAAAAGGCACGAAGGAGTCAAAAGGTCATAGAGAAGTCAAACAGTGACGAGGGTAGTCCAAGAGTCACGAAGGAGGTCAATGGTCACCCAAGATTTTATATATACACCCTAATATCTAATGGAAAGGTCTTTTCACCTTGGCTCCTCCTACTAGGCATAGAGGAAAATGTTTTATGGAGGAGCAAGTGTTTCTCTAACACTCCACTATTTGAGCTAGTTGTGTTCATTATACTGACATATCTTGGAATTTTTGCTTAATTTTGAATCTCATTGAGCCAACACACTTTCATGCATATGTCATAAATATTGTAGGACTATTCTTTGAATGTTTTTGGTGTATGTTGTTTTCATATGTACTAAGGAAATTGAACTATTTTAGTGGCTTTGATACCTATCTTGTTTAAGGTGTGTTGTATGTGTTTTAACAGTCGTTGCTTCTATGTGAACTATTTTTCTAGTTTCCCAATTATTCATTCATATTTATATTCTCACGTGTCTTTACTAGATCAGTACTATTACTCTTCTTTTAAAGGCTCACCTTTTCTCTCCCTTTTTGTAGAAGAAACTTGATGCATCCTGCAGTTGAACATTCCACAAGGCATACTCACTTGTTCGTCTAAAAGTACCTATGCCTTACTTTCTTGTGCTAACCATTGTAGCCAAGGAAAATATCTAAGAACATATGGTAATTGGGCCTTATTTCTAGAAGGGCTCCCACACCAAATGGTGAGAAGTCTAGTTGGGAATTTTGATTGGGGAGACCCCCTTGCATGTTGGCGGTATCTAGCACCTTAATCATTGTTAGTTTGTGAGAGCTCCTAGTTTTATCTCTATTGCTATGATTATGAATCATAAGCATATAAAGAAAGAAGTAAATCCTAGTGGTGTATTGGTCTCATTAGTGGAATATTTGGTTATCGAAACCCTTGAAGAGTTGGTTGAACCCACAAAAAATCTAGGAGAACTTCCACCTATTAAGGAGAATCCATACAATGAAGGAGAATATTTTCAGTTTTCGGATGAGGAGTAATGATCCATAAAATCACATTGATATTCCAGTGGATAGTTCAACACAATGGATGTGATAATATTATATTAAAAATCTGAGATTCTATACTATTACAGTTTCATTTAATTTCTAGATCTGTAAAAATTAACTATAATTAGTGCATGAATGTAAAAGTAAATCAAGAAGAAAAGTAGATAATGGAAAAATAAGCTCACACACACATAATAAACAAGATATTTTCTTGGGCAAACCCTTTCAGGAGAAAACCCAACTGGAAGGTGAGGTTGCTTCGCTCTCTTTCTTTGTTTGGAAATATGGTTGCAGATATGAAGAAGTAATGTCTGTTGCTCGTGGGCTTCTATAGTGCATAGATCTTGTCTGTGTGATCTACCTCTTATCTCTCCTAGCTATTGTTGCTCAACTATGTAATAAAATTCTCTCAAAAGAATGGAGTTCCTCTTCGTCCTAGTGACCCGGTTATAACACGACCTGATAGCCTACTAGTGTTTAAGTTTGACTACATCATCTCTTAACTAGAGCTACAAAATAGAATCTTCTAGAGTATTTTAAAACATCAACATGTGTCGAGTCGCTTTTCCATGAATAATGGTGGCTGACGTGGCATCCTCCCGAACTATAGGTCTGAAAATAGGAAGGTCAACTTCTAAGTGGAATAACATTTGCATACGGACTCCGATGGATGCAGTTCTTGTGCTGTTGTAAATATTTTTATATGTAGAATAGAATGAAAAGGTGAAGTGCTTAAGAAACAAAGATTTACCCCTAAAAACATCATTTAATGCCTCAAAATGCTCCATGAAGGTTTCGGACCTCATTTTCCCAAACTAGGTCCCACCAGTAAAAATGGTCTCGTGAGTTGATTCCTACACTTTTTCCACTCCAAATGGATCAAGATGGATGAAAAATAATATAATGATACAATTTAGTTCAAGAACCCTGATTACAATGCAGATTCGAACACTAAGGGAAAAACTTCTTCATATTTAGAAGAGGAGGAGGACAAACACGAAGACATGGCTAACATAGATTTAGATTGGATGGCCCAAGGGCCTCTCACTCTTTCAGAAAATATTCAAAAGATGCCTAAATATCCAGGAAATTTGTTGTCAAATTTAAATCCAAACAAGAAGAGAAAAGCTAAGGACCATATAGACAAGTTCTACATGCATTTACGAATGTTTTAGGTAAGTTTCGATGATGTTACTTGTATACTCTTTCTGTATACCTTAGAAGGTAGAGAATTTGTATGGTATCATAGTATTCCAACCAATTCAATCCAAATCTCAAGGGAGTTTAAGAAGATTTTTCCTAAAAATTTTGTTGATTATAAAACTCATGCCATGTTGTTGAAAGAACTTGGGAATTTGAAAGTGGGGGATAAAGATAGAATTAAATATTTTAATAAGAGATTTATGCATTTTTTGAACAAGTTTCCCACCAATGTGCAACCTCACTATCATATCACTTAGGATTATTACATATCTTCATTTTTGACCAATATTTCTGTTTTTATTAAAAGAGTTATAAAGGAAACATTGGCCTTAAATTTTGCAGAAGCTCTTGTTGTATAAAAATATTTGTGATTTATTAGAGTAATCATCGATGACAATGATCCCAAAGACTCGAAAGCTAAGAAAAACCAAGCCTGTTCCACTAGAACTAAAGACAAATATTCTTTCGATATGGAAGGCTTGACCAAGTCTCTGAAGTTTCTTATGAATGAAGTATCATAATTGAAGAGATGGTAAATCAAGGCATCTACTACTGGCAGGAAGTCTTCCAGGCCATCACTTTTCAAAAGTAATAACAATTCACAACTAGAAGAATCTTCTCAGAGTTCTAGCATGGTGTTCATTATGAAAATCTTAGGCATGGATAATTTATGCACCTTTCATTAAGAAAAATATTCAAAAAATACATATCTTCAATGGAACCATAATATGAACACTATGATGGCTAATCTCATTGATACCTTATTAACAAAATAATAGTCTAAGAAAAATGAAGAAGGAATCAAACCTTCCTGTGACCGAAGATAATTCAGGTGTTGGACATTCAACGAATATGTTCACAGTTATATACAATGATGATAAAAATAGTGTTAATCATTCATCAACAATTGAAGCTTCTCCCAAGCAGTCAAATTATCATTATAACTTGAGGAGAAAGGGACCTATTTCTTATCAGGAAATTAAGAAGTAATTGCTATGCATAATTCTTCCACATTCCAACCCATCTCATAATTCAAAAAACAAGTATGGAGGTGCTCCTTCTTTGAAGAACACTTCCAACAACAACAAGAACAAGTCCATCACTCCTAGTGAAGTGGATAAAGTTACATCACCTGACCCATTAGCATAGCCCTCTATGATGCAAATGTTTTACTACAACATTGTTGAAGATATGAAGAGAGCTCACGCTAACATTTCACTCTTTGAGATTAAAATTATAATGAGTCGGTGGGAACTAATTCTCCAAGTACTCTCATCCCACACCCCAACAGGTAAAGAAGTTTATGCTTCTTAGATAATGTCTGGTAACTCTCGTGATATCGTAAATTTTTTTGTAAATCCTATAAATTTATGTTCTAACACCCTCTGCCCTCCATTTATGTTAACTTTTGAAATTTTTAATTATAATGTTCATAATTGTTTGGTTGATTTCGGTGCATCCACAATTGATACATAGATCATAAAAATGGACATATCACTTGTCCAATCCATTGGTGAACTCATAAATTTCCTTATCCATTTGTCATTTGATTGTAGAGTTCATTAGTATATAAATATCATACTTGTGGACATTCCCAAAGCCTATGGATTACTGTTGATCAGACATTGGTCGAGAAAACTCCAAGGATACTTTGTGACAAACTGGTCTCATTTATAGCTTCCATACAAGGGAAGAAATAATCAAATTCGAGTTGAAAGTGAACCCTACATGAAAAATATCATGACACAACTTGAAGAAAATAATGAACCAATGGGATTTGGGAAAATAATGAAACAATACTTGGATTTTGTATTTTATTGGTTCGAAAACGCGAGAGGGCTCTGGAGCTAGTTGCATTTACTTAGACCCACAATAGAGAAAATATTTGATCTCTTTCCACTTGGAATTTGAGTGTACTATCAATGTCGTGGAATTTGACATTAGCCTATTAAAATCACAACCATATAACAACATATAGTACCTTCATACTCACACTGTATAAGAGATAAGAGATATGGGTGTATTTTTGTTTAAATACTTTTGGAATTTAAATTTAAATCATTTTTATTTAGCTAATTTTTTATTTATTTATTATTTAATAAAATAAAATAAAGTAATAATAATTTTAAACTTTGATAAAATAAAAAAACATGCTTTTTAATAATTTACGATTTTTGTATAAAAAATGATGGAACTACTCATAAAAAATATGAATATTATATAACAGAAGCTAGATGAACATCGTTGAACCATTTTTCATCTGAACAAATTTTTCATATACGATTTCAAGAAATCAAAACTGTAAAAAACTTTTTCAAAACAAAACAAAAACATTAAAAATATGTACCTTTTAAATATAAATATATAATTTTTGGAGTGCCATTTATGTACAGTATCAAACCAAAAAATATATATTAACGTAAAATAAAATAAAATAAAATAGTATCATATTCCTTATTGCAAAATTAGTTAATGATTTAGGAAAATAAGGTATACTCATTTTTCATATAATTTCAGAGCTTGTGCATCTCATTTTGAATTATTTTGTGAAATCTCTCAATTAGCATTCTCAAACCCATAAGCTATAATATATTTTGAAGAGGAATAATTGATATAGACTTTCAACATGATGAATTGGGTTGAAAATTGATCTTATAAATAATAAAGAATTTCGAAACCCATTTTTATTTTTAAGTAAATATTTGGAAGGATTTTAATATATCAAGAAATAATAATATAAAAGGTATATGTGTTTTGAAGAAATTCTTGATTGTTTAACAATGATAGATACCTCTAGTATGCATTCCAATATTTAAAAGGCCCAAACCTAGTCATGTTCATATTCAATTATGAATATATAAAATGCATATGAGCCATGGTAATTGTCAATGACTAAGTGGATCCATTTTATAAAAATTGTATACATTGAACAAAATATATGACTTTTTTCACAATCAAACCAAAAACTTTTTATGTCCCTTTTATTAATTTAATTAAAAAATTAAAAGTACCTTCAATCTAATTACTTTAACCCCATAGGTTTTTTATGCAACATATAGATGGTCCATGGGTGAACACTCGAGTTTCAACCATCGGGTTCAAGGTGCATGTTGTGGGATTGTGTGATGTGAGTCGTGACATAGACACACTTTTTCTAGCATGCTCAAAGATTCATAATCAAAATAGTGAGTGCATAACTTGTGTTTAACTTGGAGTCTATAACCACTATGCAATATGTGATTATCTTGGAGTTTAGTGTTGTGCTAACTTGTTTTATTCTCTCTAGTCCAATTTGGAATTGCTTATATATAAGATACAAAGTAATATCTATCTATCTATCTATATATATATCTATAATATATTATAGATAGATAGATAGATAGATAGATAGCAGGTATCTCTCTCTCGATCATGCCATACATGGATCTCTCTCTTCTTTATCTCTATGTCTCTCTTGCATGTGTGCATGCACACACACACACACACACACATATATATGGGTAAATTTTTATCTTACCTATTAATTGACACTTTTAAAAGTAAAGTAGAGATTGGTGATGACATGTAAAATTTAAAATATCTATATTTGACATTTAAAAAGACAAAATATGGGTAAATACCCATAAAATTTAACCTCTATATTCATGTAAAATGTGAAAGGGGGGAGGGGTGCATGCCCTTCGTAGTCACCCTTCTGCTTTGATGGGAGAAGGAAATACCAACCCTCCCTTAACTTTGCACAACTCATTAATACCCTCAAACCAATTGTATACTTCCCGAGCATTACAAATATCAAAGGCTCTTGTAAATGGGGTTTAGAAAGATTAACATTGCAGATATAATTCCTCATTAGTGCACATTCTCCACCAAAGAAAACTCTCATTGAGAGGAAATTTCCACCCAAATTCATCAACTTGTGAAGCTCTATGATGTTTCCATTTCTAAAAAAGGGGTCCATCGAAGTCCCCTTGACCTACTCTCCTCTAGGCTTAAAATCCTGGGAAATAGCTCACCTACGGGTCCAACTCAACCCTTTCTCAACATGGTTATTTCTATGATGGTGAAGGGAGGAGGCTCTTAGTACACACATAGTAGAAAGAAATTTTGTCTCACATTATTCCACTTCGAAATTATTCCACCCAAAGGTAGGAACATCTCCATCTTGTTGGTTTATGGTTTATCATGGCTATTTTTACTTTGTTAATTTGTATTATGAGCAAGGTTACATTTAGTATTTCTCCACTAGGATATTGTAATTCAAGTCTCTTTATTCACCTTATTACATTGCACATATTGTTTGTAACAACCGTAAAGTTTTTTTTTCATAATCATTTTGTTCTTTGGTGTTTTTCCCATCTGGTTTAGATTTCTATAGTCATATAGAGTTTTTCTATCCTTCCCACTTTCTATTTCTAAAAATTTATCTTTTGCTTCACTAGAGAGGCATCGCTCTTAGTAGTCCCTCGTCTCATCCTCCATAGTGATCAATTTGGAATTGACTCCCCTTACCTCTATTTCCCTATTGTCATGTTTTTTTTTATACACCCTTCTCCTACCCATGATGCCTTGCGAGTAGATGCACTGCGAACATGTATATGCTAGAAGGGGAGTGAGAAACCCTTGAGATATATGTTGAACTAAAATTTTGCACAAAGATAATAGGAAGTGACCATTGATAATATTTAGCACATAGTCAATCAAGTAGTGATTGAGGCCATGCATAAAAGCAATTGCCTTTCATATGAAGGCATGTTCACCCATTGTTGGGTGTGGAGCCTGATTATCTTCTGTATTCAAAGGTATCGCCACATTGGACCCCAGTTCAAAATGGGGGAAGCAATGCCGCCCGTAAAATATTCGCTGCAGGGGGGTTCCAGGGGGGACCAGCTGCGACCTTTAGGGAACCCCCCCTTGGCGGGGAGTTTCGGGGGCAGCGCCCCCGAAGCTAAAAACAGATGTAAAATTGCCTTGTAAAAGTATAGTAATTTCTAGTCAATCTGGGTCCGTTCAT
>APFE031469979.1:16437-35219 GCA_000404065.3 Pinus taeda
TTTTAAATTTTTTTAAATAATATGAGCAAAAGAAAATCCTACCAACAACAAAGAGATTGCAAAAAAAAGCCTGAGATAAACAATGAAGGCCACAAAGACCCAGATTGCAGACCACGAAACCTAGATCATGGTTGGTATCCACCGAGAGAAAGTGAAGAAGCAAGAAAGGGAGTGAAAAATACGATCCCCTCAATGCATCATTGAGCAGGATATCATAAAATATGGGCCCAATCCATGATGCACAACCCACAAACCAGTCAAGTAAATAACCTTCCACAATGGCAAGAGGCCACATGGGTAGAAAACCCCAAGAACCTCGTAGATGAAGAGAAGGCACCCAAATAAACAAACCAGTTGAAGAAGGCACAAAATAAATCCCATACGAGCTCCATCCCCTCTGAAACTCCACCAAAAAAATAGACTTGGTGAGCAGCAAACAAGTAGATAATGCAAACAAAGAAGACAGAAGAGGGACGACACATAGGCAAAAATTCCCTTCCAAAATCTCCAATGATAAGCCACACTAAGAAAATGAGATGTCTGGAAATTTTTGAATTATTATGATAGATATGCAACTTAGGAGTATTTTTCTAGGGTATTTCTTAGCTAGTTGGATGATATACATGTACAAAAGTGATTAGAGAGTTCTTGGGGGAATGTGAAAATATCATCCCACCTAGCAAAGCTAGAGGTGCATAGAGCGAGGAAAGGCTTTTGACATGAGAGTGAGATTGAGATCAAGGAATAACTCAAAGAAAAAGAGCTTAGGAATTAGGAGCAAAGGGTCCTTAGGCAGAGAGCCCACATAAAAGTTCTTGTAAATATTTCCTTCATGATTTAGTATAATCAAAATTTTCCTTATGTGTTCACTTCTCCGTTGAGTGTGAATTAATGTCTTATCTGAAGGAGTGAGTGCCTACATATTAGACCAACTAGAATTTAGTTCATTCACCCTCAGTGCATGAATAAGAATTGGTAGAAAAGCCTATGTGATAGTGGATGCTTATAACAAAGTTTAAATCTCGAGGGTGAAATATAGAAGAAAATGAATCTAGGGTGCATAATTTCAAAGTGTTCTCTGTTGATTGACATGCAGATTTTGGTAGAATAGCATTTGGGATGGTTTTTCAAGAGGGATCATGAGAGAAAAAAACTAAAGGGGAAATAAAATGAATTAGAATAGCTCTATTCATGGATCAACTAACCTGATGGATAACTAATTCGATGGAAGAGAATAAAATTTGGTCCCGGAACTTGATTCAGGTTGCGTAGGAGAAAAATCAAAAGATTGAAGCTGGACACCAAAGTTAGATGAATATTTGACCTATATGGCCCTTGTAAAACGATCTATCTAAATTGTCTGAACCCTTGAACTGAAGATCATAGTGGCATTAGCCTGAATTTTTCTTTGTTGGGTGGGGATAGCCAACGTCTTCCCGCAAATGGAAAATCACACCACTTCAGCCAACACTCCATGCCTAATTGCTAATTTTAGGGAATGACCAACCTGGGTGGGAAAGACAATAATAAGTACATAGACCTTACACTATACGTAAGCCTATGTATGCCCTATAACTACACATCCATGATCAATTTTACTTGTGTTCCATCATGGGTGTCCGCATTTGCATTATCAAATTTGTTGCATTAGAGAGGACAATGCATGTAAGCAAATTTCAATTTCGTGGTCCTCTCCATAGTCAAACGCACCGTACATTTTGAATCAATTTCAACAAATCAGAATTTCATAATATTTTCCATAAAACATGAAAATATTAGTTAAATTAGGTAGATGATGGCCAAAGGTTTGGAAGGGATCATCATTTGATTAAATATTTTTCCTCTTTTGAGTTGTCTTCTTATGAAATCACTCAAAGCAAGCTTTCAAGCTCCAAAAAAGGGAGTGTGGGATAAGGAGCCCAAATCCATCAAACTCCAAAACATGTCAGACTAGTGTGGACCTTGTTGTAGTCATCTTCATGAATTTGATTTTATGATGAGATTAGAATCATCGATCTCCATGTGGATATCCCATCATTGATCTATCTCCTTAGTTCCCAAACTAGAATACTATCATCATTGGACATTCGAGTGAGGATTTTAGGGTTTATTTGATGCCATAGATTTGCATTGTGGAGCATACAAGATTGGAATATCAACGGTTATTGGATCATTGACTTGAGACTTGTGAGTTTCAGACGAGTTAGAGACTCACCTATCTCAAAGACTAGACCTCAAGTGGTTGGATATTTTACTTGTGACTGTAGTTAGGGGTTTAGGATGCGACACTCATAGTTTGTGAGTGTTGCTAAGGGCTCAATAATGATACCTTAGCCTTGTGAAAGAAATAGAGTCAAAAGTGAATCAAAGGAGAGAGAAAAATGTGAAAGGAAAAATAGGGGACAGGACCACAAACACAAATCGTCACGTCAAGTGGTATTAGAGTGATAATTATGCTCTATGGGTTTAAGAAATATGACAAATATTTGTATTGAAGGAATTGCACAAGGAGAGAAGGATGAGGATAGCTAGAGACATAGGAACAATAGAGTTGTGGAAAAATACAATGAGAAATAAAGAGAGTGAGACTCAAAACAATGTGGATGTGAATAAGTACCTTTCAAGTGTAGATCAACGAAGAATTGAGATATTGAGGGCTCAAAACTCAAGAAAGAGGCAAGTAACTATGGTAGGTAACTAGTTTGTAATTTTGTTAAATTTTAGTAAGAAGATAACCTTGCAATGTACCAATAGTAGAGGAAGATATTGACTACAGTAAAAAAGGTAGAAATATGGAAACAATAAAGTTTTTAAAGTGTGTGGCAAGGAACCCTTGAAGAAGAAAGGTTGTATAAGCATAGAAGTGTTCTAGCTGACATTGGAAGTCCTCTAGAGGAGAGAATGGGAGAGGTGAGAAAGAGGTGATAAAGAGTGAAAAATATAGAGAAGAGCAAGGAGTTATAAAGAGGTTCTAGAGGAGGAACCAACATAATATCAATATCCCAAGCCTAGGAGAAGTAGGTGAGGTGATAACAAGAAATTGAGAAGACTTGTCACAAGGGCTTGAATGTAGCTCACAATGGGTGAGTGCAAGCTCACAAGGAGTTCTCATTGCGATAACACCCTCCAAAATTTTGGCCTACATCTAAATTTTGGAGCCTACTATGACTTTGCATGTTGTCATCGAAAGTATTAAGATCGATCACATGTGTTTTCTCTAAGTGATCTTGTCCCTTTTAGAAGAAAATTAAAGTGTTGTATTTTAGCATGACAAGTGTCACACATCACACATATGTAGTTTTGGTTTGTTTCAAGGGGTGACCTTGGTGTTAATGAGTCATTATTATAATGTAGACATGTATCACACTCATTCCCAAAGTATCAAGCACTTTTTCACAAGTGTCGTCACTGTCATTGCAAAGTGTACCTTGAGTACCGCACTTGGGAAAAGTTGTCACAATGTCATCCGATTGAGGGAATTATGTTCTACATGTATTATGAGTGATTAATGTTGTTTCATCAATTTTTCTAAGTGTGTGATCATGTTTAGGTTTTATTATTGTTCACATTGGACTCACTGATCACAACCTTATCCAAGTCCAAAAAATTTCCTTCTTAAGAAACTTGACCTCACTCAACCTTCCTAAATTTCACACTACAGAGTCTCAGTCCTCAAGCTCAGACATTTCCTCCTGGACTTGTGCAATGCATAGAGCCTATCTTCCAGAACTGCATAATGCATAGTCTTAGTGCTCAACCTTGACCCTTGAGCTATAGAACTACATAATCCTTGCCTTCAATAACCCTCTTTTGTGCATTGCACAATCTTAAGGCTCATTCCTGGCCCATGACCTCTTGAGTTGCGCAACGACGTAATCCCTGAGCGATCTCCTAGCCTATCACCTCAAATAATGGTTGTCATGAAGGATGTTAGACTACGGGTTTATCATACTGATGTCATCTTGTCATGAGTGGATTTAAGTTGTAGGTATTATATCATATTATGACAGGATAATGATAAACGAGATGAAGAAGGAGACCCTGCTAGAAGACACCTTTGTAGTTACAAAGACAAGTTGATCAATCAAGAAGGATAAACGGACACCATATTGTGGAAATAGATGGAAATCAAGATTACATTGAAGACTCCCTACCTTCAAGCCTTATGGAGGAGGAAGAAGAAGAACATGTTCCATCTTTCAAGAAGGCACAAATATAGAAGCAATAAGACTAGATTGACATCACCATATCATTATGCAGTCTATGTCTTCGGTGTCATGTCATTCTATTTCATGGGTCATCATTTTCCACATCATTTTTGGATTGTGTAATTTCAATATTTGAGAAATGTAATGTAAAGTGGAAGTCCAAGAGTCATCTATAGAATTTGAAAATTCATGAAGGAGCCAAAAGGTCATAGAGAAGTCAAACAGTCATTAGGGTAGTCCAAGAGTCACAAGGAAGCTGAATGGTCATCCATTTTTTTATATATACACCCTCATAGCTCATGCAAAGGACTTTTAACCTTGGCTCCTCCTACTAGGCATTAGAGAGGAATTTTTTTTTTTGGAAGGAGCAAGTGGTTGCTATAATGTTCCACTATTGGAGCTAGTGGTGTTCAATATACTGATGTACCTTGGAACTCTTTTTGAATTCTCAATCTCATTGAGTCAACACACTTTCATGCATATGTCGTAAATATTATAAGAATATTATTTTAATGTTTGTGATGCATGTTGTTTTCATCTTTACTAAGGAAATTTAACTACTTTGGTGGCTTTCATACTTATCTTGTTTAAGTTGTGTTGTATGTGTTTTAACAATCCTTACTTCTATGTGAAATATTTTTCTAGTTTCCCAACAATTCATTCATATGTATATGCTCATGTGTCTTTACTAGATAAATATTATTTACTCTTCTTTTAAAGGCTCACTTTTTCTCTCCTTTTCGATACAAGAACCTTGATATCCTGCAGCTGAACATTCCATAAGGAATACTTACTTGTTCATCCAAACGTACCCATGCATTACTCTCTTATGTTGATCATTGTAGCCAAGGAAAATCTCTAAGAACATATGGTAGTTGGGACTTATTTCTGGAAGGGCTCCCACACCAAATGGTGAGTATTCTAATTTGGACTTTTCATTGGGGAGGCCCCCTTACATGTTGGCAATATCCAACACCATCAACATTCTAGTGCTAGAAGGAGGGAAACCACCCTTTTATTGCTGAAAACTCACCACATCCTAATAGACATACTTCTGTGCAAGGAAACAACATTATGATTTCCACTCCCATTTATACTCCCGAAAAGAAATAATTTGTTCAGTCTAGTCAGGGACAAGCCTTTGAGGTTACTTACGAAAAACTCTGGTTTATACAACCCATAACTTGTAAATTTGTGAGAGCTCTTGGTTTGGTCCCTATTGTTGTGATTTTGCCTCATAAGAAAGTAAAGAAAGAAGTAAATCCTAGTAGCCTATTGGTTTCATCAGTGGAATATTTGGTTATTGAAACCCTCAAAGAGTTGGTTGAGCCCACAAAACATCGAGCGAAACTTCCACTTGTTGAGGAGAATCCAGACAATGAAGGAGTATATATTTAGTTTTCTTATGAGGATTGCCCTTATTATAATGTAGATTCAAACAGTGAGGGAAAATCTTCTTCAGATTCATAAGAGGAAGACAAAGATGAAGACATGGTTGACGAAAATTTGGGTTGGATGGCCCAAGGGCCATTCGCTCTTTCAGACAACCTACATAAGATGCCTAGACATCCATAAAAGTAACTATCAAAGTTCAATCTATATAAGAAAACCAAAGCTAAATATGATATAGACAATTTCAACATGGATTTACAGATGCTTGAGGTACGTTTCGAAGATGTTTCTTGTAGACTCTTTCCGTAAGATTTAGAAGGTAGAGTGTATGTATGGTATCATAGCCTTTTAGCCAATTCAATCTGAAATTGGAGGGGATTTAAGAAGCTTTTTCTCAAAAACATTTTTGATGATAAGACTTCCCCCATGTTGTTGAAAGAACTTGGGAATTTGAAAGTGGAGGATAAATAAAGAATTAAAGATTTTAATAAGATATTTATGTGTTTGTTAAACAAGTCCCCCATGGATGTGCAACCTCATGATGATAGCACTAAGTATTAAAACACATTTGCCTTGCCGACTGACATTTTTTTTTGTTAAAAGAGTTTTGAATAAAACATCGGCCTTAAAATTTGTAGAAGCTCTTGTTGAAGAAAAACATTTTCTATTTATTAGAGTAATAATAGATGACGATGATCCCAAAGAATCCAAAGAAGCTCGTAAGAAAAACCAAGCTACTTGTAGCAGACCTAAAGATAAATATTCTTTCTACATGGAAGTCTTGACCAAGTCTCTGAAGTTTCTTACGAACTTAGTATTAGAATTGAAGAGATGGTCAAGCAAGGCATATACTATTAGAACAAGTCTTCCAGGCCATTATGTTTCAAAATGAATTGTAATTCACAACTCGCCAAATCTGCTCAGAGTTCTAACATGGTGTTCAATATCGAAAGTTTTTGCATGGATAATTTTTGCACCTTTCATCAAGAAAAACATTCAGAAAAGACATGCTCCTGGTGGAACCATAATATGAACATTATGCTGGCTAATCCCGTTGATACCCTATTAAGGAAAGAACAATCTGAGCAAAGTGAAGAAAAAAGTGAACTTGGTTAGCTCAGGTGTTGGACATTAAATGAATATGTTCAATATTATATACAATGTTAATAAACGAAGTGCTAATCATCCATCAACAAATGAAGCTACTCCCAAGAAGTCAATTTATCATTATAACCTGAGGAGCAAGGGACCTATTTATGAGTAGGAAATTAAGAAGCAATTGTTGCACATAATTCTTCCATCTTCCAACCTAGCTCATAATTAAAAAAAAAGTCTGGAGGTGATCCTTCTTCCAAGAACATGTCTAGTAGCAACAAGAAATATTCCATCCTCTTTCTACAGCAGATAAAGTTACATCACTTAACCCATCAACATAGCTCACTACACTAGAAAAAAATTATCGCAACATTTTTTAATATATGAAGGGAGCTCATGCTAACATTTCACTCTTTGAGCTCACAATGATAATGGGTCAGTGGGAACTAATTCTATAGGCACTCTCATCCCACGCCCCAGTAGGTAAAGAAGTTTCTTCTTCTCAAATAATGTATGGTAACTCTCGCGATATGATCAAATCTATTGTAAATGTTGTAAATCTAATTTATAACACTCTCTTCCCTCCATTTATGTTAACATTTGCAAATTTTAATTATAATTTTCACAATTTTTTGGTTCATTCTAGTGCATCTGCAAATTTTATTCCATTGTCGATTTCTAAGAAAATAAATTCAAAATGGGATATTCACAAATCATATAACTAGACATATCACTTGTCCAAGTGATTGGTGAACTCATAAATTTCCTTATTTATCTTTCATTTTATCATAGATTTCACCAGTGTATAAATATCATAGTTGTGGATTTTCCTGAAGCCTATGGATTACTGATGAGCAGAGATTGGTACAAAAACCTCCAAGGATACTTTGTGATGGACTGGTCTCATTTATAACTTCCATACAAGAGCAGAAATAATCACATTCGAGTTGAAAGTGAGCCCTACATGAAGCGTACCATGACACAAATTGAAGAAAAGAATTGACCAATGGGATTTGTAGAAGTGATATTCATAAATGTTTTCTTGAAGTAGATCATGGATTTTATTTGGCATAGCCTTCATCAATCCCACCAGATACACAATTGGAACTCCTTCCTAGAAATCCAACTCGTGATAATGACCTTTGTACAATAGATGTAGATAGTATTAGTGTAGGACATAGCTCTACCATTTATATTACTTAGATTTTGTATTTTGTTGGTTTGAAAACACGAGAGGGCTCTGGAGCTGGTTGGATTTTATTAGACCCACAATAGAGAATATATTTGATCTCTTTCCAATTGGAATTTGAGTGTACTAACAATGTTGTAGAATACAAAGCACTCATCTTGGGTTTGAAGAAATCCATTGACCTCAAAGTTGGGGTTCTCAAAGGAATAGGTGACTCTGAAATCATCATGTGATAGGTACATAATACTATACACTGCATGTCACCTAATCTCAAGAGTTATCAACAAGAGGTATGATATATAATTTCGTAATTCCAAGTGTTCAATATTTTTTTTGTTCCTAGAATACGTAACACTACTGCAAAAACATTAGCAAACACTGCTACTAGGTTGTCACCACTAAGGGATGTATTTTATATTAAAATTATTTATAGTCCATCTGTTGTTGATAATATTATTATTTTTTTCATTTTCAATGACGACCAACAAATACTGGATTTTATGGCAAACACTGATATGTTCAAAGACATAGCCATTGGCGAAAATGAGCATGATAAAGTGTTGCATGGAACAACTCAAGCAGGTAAAGGAAACCCCATGCCCAAGGCCATGGTGTCACTTGAAAAGTTGTATGACTTGCAAAATCTCTTTAAGGGTCTAGTAAATGTGAAGACTCATAGCTTGACTCTATTTCATGAGAAAATAAATCTTGGAATTGAGGAAGATCTGAAGTTTTTAAACATCGCTAGTTGCTTCACACCTCAAGAGCGGCAAGCTTTCATCCACCCTTTCAAGCAGTACCGAGATGTTTTCATGCAGACATATGGTGATCTAAAAAAATAAAACACACTAATAATATAACACGTAATCCAAATCAAGGAAGGGGCCAATGCTTTTCAACATAAGCTACATAAAGTTCATCCAATGCTTGAGCCCCTAATTAAGAAATATTTGAGGAAGTTTCTAGATGCTCAAACCATTTTCAAAGTGTGAAATTCGACATGGGTCTCAAATTTGGTTCTAGTAAGAAAGAAGTATGGGAAAATAAGCCTAAGCATGGATTTTCACAATCTTAATTGCTCCTTGGATAGGGAAATTATCCATTCTCGTCGATGGAACGGATTCTACAGACAGTATGAGGGTTTGAAATGTTTTCCTTGTTGGATGGATTTTTGGGCTACAACTAGGTTTTGGTTTCTGAACCTGACAGACACAGAATAACATTTCGAAACAAGTGGGGTACGTTTTATTTTAAGATAATGTCATTTGGACTTACCAATGTAGGTGCAACCTTTCAATGCATGATGGACATCTCATTTCACAGTTTCATTTGACATAGCATAGTGGTCTATCTTGATGAGAAAATCATGTTTTCGAAAAGAAGATCTAACCACTTACGCCATTTGAACCAAATTTTTAAGGGATGTCGCAAATATGGGATATCACTGAATCCCAAGAAGAGAATTATCACATTGTCTGAGAGAAATATCTTAGGCCATATAATCGCAAAGAGTGGGATTAAGGTGGACCCTAAAAGGGCCAAAACTATTACGTAGATTCCCTTAATGGTAAACAAGAAATCCATGCAGACCTTCTTGGGGAAAATAAATTTCCTTTGCAAATTCATCTTTGACTACGATTAGATAGTGAAACCACTACAGGAGATGATAAAGAAGTATGTGATATACAAGTCGTATAAAAAGGAAAAGGATGCATTTTCCCATATAAAGCAAGTGGTTACAGAAGCACTAACACTATATAGTCTAAACTTCTACAAATATTTCCTACTATACACCTTCACTTACGATACTTATCTTGCTATCATTCTTAAATAAAAGGATGATCATAGTGGACCATATCATTCATGAGTGTCATCTTACAGGGACCTGAATGTAATTACCCCATTATCGATAAACAAGCTTATGGAGTCTATAAGGTGGTAAAACACTTTCGGCCTTATATTTTGGAGAATCATTGTATTATCTTTGTGCCATACCCATATTTCAGATTGTTGTTTGTCCAACAAGAGTTGGGTGAAAGAAGAGTGAATTGGATGACCAGCTTACAAGAGTATGATCTTGAGTTTAAACTAGTTCACACTATCAAGGCCTATGATTTATGCCAACTAGCAGTAGAAGCATCAAGTCCACTAAAACATGACTCTTTTGGATGAAAGTAGGACATCATAATGTATAATATCGAAAAAGAAGCCCCCACTGAAACACCAAGCTCTTGGTACACAAACATGTGACATTATCTTGAGAACAGTACCCTTCCCTCTCATTTACAAGAGAGAGAGAATATCACTACCATATTAAAATCTCTATCATACTAGTTGGTACACAAAGTGCTTTTCAGAAAACACCATAATGGATTCTTGCTTAGATACTTAGAAGCACTAGATTTGGAAAGGGTACAATGTGACCTCCATCATAGAACAATCGAGGGACATTTCGTGGGTGACAGTGCGGCACAAAAAGTTATGCGGGGTCATTTCTATTGGCCCACCCTTTTCAAAGATGATCATGCTTATGTCTTCAAGAGTCTGGTTTGTTAGAAATGTGTTGGCTAATAAAATAAGTTAGCTGCCCCATTGAAACCCATCACTGTAGAAGAACCATTGCAACAATGGGATTTAGATGTTATTGATGAGATATTTTCCCACTCAATGAAGTAGAACCACTATATTCTCACTACTACAGATTACTTCACGTGGTGGAAAAAAGAGGTTCCCCTCAATCAAGTGAATGATGATGAAGTCATCATCTTCCTCAAGAAGAATATTATTACCAAGTTTGACGTTACACCCTCACTTGTGTTTTATAATGCAACATATTTTTCATCATTGAAAATTTATGATTTTGCATTGGAAAATGGCATCGTATTGAAAAATTCACCAAACTATTTCCTGCAAGGAAATGGTCTTGTTGAGTCAACCAATAAGAACCCTATCTACATCATTAAAAATATTGTTTTCTCCGAACAAAGGAATTGACATACTACTTTGGTGAATTCCCTATGGGCTGACTGTGTCATGCCTAAACCTTCTTTGAATACTTCACCTTACTTCTTGGTGTATGGAAAAGAAGTAATTCTTCCTCCAAACATTTACCTTCTTGCCCTTCAACTTTCACAATAATCTAAATGTAAGCCTCGTCTCTTGATTAAGAGTAGGATAAACACTCACCTTAAGTTAGAGGAATAAATAAAGAAAGAATATAAAAAAAAATATCTTCGCCAGAACTGTATCAAGAGATGGTTTGATAGGAAGTTTGTAGGGAAAGGTGACTTGGTATTGAAGTGGGACAAATCCCACTAAGAGAAAGGGAAACACACTAGGTTCCAGTACCTTTGGATCAGACTGTTTGTTGTTCATAAGAATTTTGTCCATCACACTTATCATCTCCAATATTTGAAAGAGAAGATTGAATCTCTTATTGTAAATGGCCAATATTTGAAACAATATTCTTAATAACTGGCTAGGGTTTTTCACTATCCTGTGTACATATTCTATTGTTTTTGTTTGTTTTCATGTTCAGTATTTTGTTTTTTCTCTTCGTTCATGTGATTAGGTGTCGTTTGTAAGTGTGTTTCTGGTTCCAATGTATGTGGCAAAATTGAAAAGAGTTTTTTCACACTGCAACATTTGGCTAACCTTCAATCCTTCTTCTTCATCTTGGTTACGTTTTTTTGTCGATGGTGTTCTAACAAAAATATGATCCTTGTGTAAGGAAATATTTGTATCAAACCATGATATATGTGTCTATTATAGAAACCTCATTCCTACACTTGGTTCTTTATGGTTTTATGTTTTCCACAATGATCTGATCAAGTAGGGAAGGACAAGGAGAAAATTTAAAATGAGAAAATCTATATCAGAGTTTTATATATGATTTTCTAAAGGAACAACCTCTTCTTATCTCAATAAGTCAAGATCCCTCTTCCACCCCATGCAAGTGACGATGCACAATCATATATAAAATAAATAAATATTAAAGGGTGAAATAAGAGAAAGGATTCCTGCGCATGGAGGTGAAGTAAGTAAATTCATCGGGGTACTGTCCAAGCTCACTAGTAGCGAAGAAATTCTTGTGTTATTGAAGTGGCTCCTCCGATTTACTGTCTAGGATTTCTGGCAGTGAAGGAATACCAGAGATGAAAAACTATACTCTGAAAATATTAAGCCTGTGGATAACATTACCCTTCTCTTGGATTGAAATATTGCTATATGACTAGCTTTATGATTGTTTTCAGCCAAGAAATGATGAAGGGGACTATGTTTATACATGGGGTAAGTGGGGAAGCCAAATTAATATACAAAATGAATCAATACCCCCTTATGAACTACATCGTGCACAAAATATTTGACCAAGGTAGAGAAGTTGGAATTCAACCAGTGTGTCGCCAAGTGTTGTCGTTGCTGCAATACCCTCCAAAACGTTTCCCACATACAAATTTCAGAGCCTACTATGAATTTGAATGTTGTCATCACAAGTATTAATATCCATCAAATGTGTTTTCTTTAAGTGCTATAGTCTTGTTTAGAAGAAAATAAAAGTTCCATCTTTTAGCATGGCAATTGTTGCACATCGCACATATATAGTTTTTTTTTTTTTTTTTTGGTATTTAAGTGGTAACCTTGGTGCTAATGAGTCATTGTTAGCATGTATACATGTATACCACTCATTCCAAAAGTATCAATCACTATCACACAAGTGTCATCATTTTCTTCGCAAAGTGTACCTTTAGTTTCACACTTGGGAAAATTTGTCGCAATGTCATTGCATTGAGGGAAGTTTGTTGTTCATGTGTTGTGAGTGATCAATGTTATGTCATCAATTGTTTTAAGTGTATGATCATGTTCAGGTTTTTTAATTGTTCATTGTAACAACCTTGGTAAAAATTCCATGTAAAAGTTAATAAAGGAAAAAATAAGACCAAGGTCATGGGACACGCATTCCAAGTTGAATGTTGGGCAAGACATCCTAGTATGGGTGTTAATTGGTTTATTTTGGCTAAGGAAATTGGCAAAGGCAATGGAAAAGGATTTAGAAAGGAAAAATGGAATTTTTGGCACATTTATTTATGAAAATAATGGAAATTAGGAGAAAATGAAGGTGAAAGGTCACATGTTTCATGTGAGGAGGCAAATGAAAGAAAATAATAGAAATTGAAGAAAATAGAGGCCTCATTGACAAAAAGGCTTATCAGGATCATTTGGCAAGCTTTTTCGCAGGCTTGGTTAGTGTTACCTTTTGTTTGTTTAGTTTCGGTGCTCTCTAATTATTCTCTCTCTCTCTCTCTCTCTCTCACACACACACACACACACACTCCCTCACTCACTCACTTTTGGAGACTTAGATTTTTCTTTGAGCACTTTGGAACTGGATCAAGAATGGAAAAGAAGGCAAGAAGAAGGAAGGAGAAAGCAAAGAAGAGCAGGATCAAGTAGCTACAACAATATTCTTTGCAGGTATCATTTTTCATTGATCTAAATTTGAACTACTTTTAAATGGTTTGCAAGGTATTCAATTCAGTAATAAACATGTTTAAAAAATGCCCATGTCTTGCAGTAAAGAAACAAATGAAGTTTTCAGTTGTTCATGATCCATTTAAGCATAGAAGAATTATTTCCTTTTACTGTTTAACACATTAAAATGAATTTTTTCTGCAAAATAAATCAACCACAAATGCAAAAGAAGTTGATGAAGCAGTTCACCCCTCCTGGGCTACGTCTGCTGGGTCCAAGGCTCCCAAATGGGCCTGTCTTCATTTTAATTAAATGCTCAAAATGAATATACAGCTGAACAGAAGTCTCTACAGGTGGAATAGATTGTAAAAACAGATTCATAACACATGAATCCTTCAGGATTGACTACTGGTTCACCTCCAATGGATACCTGCAACCTGATACAGTTCACACAATACTGGGCCCTGGTGGCTCTTAGAACTTCCATGGATCCAAAACCTCTGCAAATGACCTCAGATGGCTATAAGACTTGTGCCAATGGCTTCAGAACATCGAAAATACCCAAAAAAAAAAAAAATCGTCCAAAACCGCCTTTTCTAGCCAAAGTTATGGCTATTTACTCCCAACTGCCAGTTTCCCTGAAAAAACTCCAGCTAACTTTAGTTACGGCGAGTTAGCTCCACCAATTATGGCAGGACGCCCAAATTTGGCGCTCTGCCAAAAATTTACCAGTCTAACTGCTTGTAACTAATGGGCATGTGACCAAAAAATTCGGGCGGTTTGTTTGCATGGGATTACGTGCCGGCGGTTTGAGCGAAGTCCATGGTTCCGGGTGGTGGTCATATGGTATGGGGGCTGGCCCCCTTCGGGCCCCACCCAACACAAATTTAAACCTTATAAAACATTTCTGCCACACATTTAACGAATGTGACCCCGATGGCGCGTTGGTAAGCCGTTGAATTCGTGGAAGATAGGTTGTGGGTTCAATTCACAATCCCACCGAAATTTTAAATATATGCGCCCCCATTGTGTTGATGTCACCTGAGCCACGTGGAGGCCTCCGGGCTTGCCATGTGGCGACCTATGATTGGCCCGCCCAAAAGGAATATTCCATGGAATATTCCAAGGAATATTCTATGGAATATTCTTTTTTAATTTTTTTTTGAAAATTCAAAAATTAAGGGTTATTGGGCGATTTTGTTTTTGACATAACTTTCTCATACGTCGACCATTTTTTGAACTGTTTATAGTGCCAGAATCAGGAGGATGAGCTCTATCTGGTTGTTTAGGTTCAAGCCAGTTCTAAGAACTTTAATTTTGAGCATTTTACGACACTTGGGACATGAGCCCCTGATCACGCCTCCCCATTGGGAAGCTTTTGGACCCCAAAATCCTTCAACTACCTGTTAAAGAGGTGAGGGTATAGCGCCCTCACTCTGTCCACGTCCATCCACTTTGCCTTGTTCGGTTTTCTGCCTTTGAAACCAACCCGAACATAATCTACATTACCCCTCCTTGAAGTGCGTGTCCTTCTGTCAAGGATTGTATATTCTTTCAGCTCATCTAAGAATTATAGCGAGAAATCTTCTATAGATGGCAGCTGAACAACGCTTTCATGATCAATGATCAAATGAGGTTCATATAAACGTAAGTTCTCCACATTAACAACAGAATACATTTGCATGTAGGAAGGTAAATCTAATTGAAAAGCATTATTTACAACCTTCTTGAGGATTTTGAATGGACCATAACGAATAGGCTTCAGCTTTTTACCTTCTCCTTGCATCCTTTCCTTACTAATGTACAGCCACACCTCATCCCCTTCCTGAAACTTGTGATCAACTCTATGCTTGTCGTGTCTTTCCTTGTACTTGCCTTGACTCTTCTCAAGCTATTCTTGAATTTGCTGATGTATTTGCTGAATTCTTTCAATGAATGAATGAGCTTTGTCAATATCACTGTCCCTCAATGGCAACATATTTCTCAAGAATGAAATCAAGAGGTGATTTTGGCAAGTAACCAAAACAAGCTTCAAACGATGAGGTATTTGTGGAAGAGTGCTTGGCACGGTTGTAAGCATGTTGTATGTAGTGCAAATGTTCATCCCAAAGCTTGGGATGCTTGCTGCAATATCCTCTCAAGAGGTGCACAATGGTTTTGTTCACAACTTCAGTTTGTCCATCTGTTTGCGGATGGAAAGCAATACTTTTCTTCAACTTTGTGTTCATCATCTCCCATAGGTTGGACCAAAAATTCCCCACAAATCTGGAATCCCTGTCACTAATAATGGAAGTAGGCAAACCAAAGTGAATCCATACATGATGAAAAAATAATTCAACAGTTTTTTCAGCAGTTATAGTTTTCTTACAAGGCATAAGTATACACATTTTGCTAAAACGATCAACTACTACATATAGATAATCATGCTGCTTTCTAGATTTTGGCAAACCTCCTACAAAATCCATAGAGATGCTCTCCCATGGTCTAGAAGGTACCGGAAAAGGATTATACAAGCCAAGCTTCCTATTACTAGGCTTGCTTGTAGCACATAATGAACAACCTCTTATGAACCTTGAAACATAATCTACCATGCAAGGCCAATAGCAATACCTCTACAAAAATGGCCAGCAATAAGAGAATAATGAGCCTCTCTTATGACATTTATTCTCTCCCCCTGTGTATACACAACTTTCCCAAATGAAAAAGAAAATTGTTATGCATGTGATATTCATTTTCCTCTACATGATTCCCTTTACTCAAGTTAGCATACACATCTTTAAAGTCATCATCAGATGCATACTGTTCTATGTAACTATCATGTACAATGGAATCATTCTTAAGTAAAATAACAGCACCAATAATAGGCCTTGAAAGCATATCAGCAACTTTATTCAGAGTACCTTTCTTGTACCTTATTACCAAATGGAACTGTTGCAAGAAGCCCATCCATCTGAAGTGTCGTGATTGTTGTAACTTGCTTTGTGATTGCAAGTACTGTAAGGGCTGATGGTCGATATGTATAATAGTTTCTTTGCCCATCAAATAATATTTCGAATTTTTGACGCTTTGTACCAATGCATACAACTCCTTATCATAGGTAGGATAATTTAGAACAGCACCATTAAAAGTTTTAGAATGAAAAGCAATACGCTTACCATGTTGTAGAAGAACTGCACCCATGGCATAATCACTAGCATTGGTTTGTATCTCAAATGGCTGTCTCAAATCCGGTAATGCAAGGACCAGAGCTGAACTAATCTTCTCTTTCAAAGGTTCGAAAGCTTTTTGCTGCTTGCCTCCCCATTGGAAAGCATGCTTCACACTTGTCACTGCATGCATAGGAGCTGCTATAGAAGAGAAGTTAGAGATGAACTTCCTCCAATATTGAGCTGCACCCAAAAAAATTCTTACCTCTATTATGGATTTGGGAGTAGGCCAATTCACAGTAGCCTCTATTTTAGCAGGATAAATCCTCAAAGCACCTCCTCCTACTATGTGTCCCAAATAAACCAAAGAATTCTTTCCAAATTCACACTTTGACATTTTAAGAAATAACTGATTCTTCTTCAAAACATCAAGTACTTTCCTAACATGCATGACATGACCTTCTCTAGACTTGCTGAAGATTAAGATGTCATCTAAGTAGACAACAACGAAATCATCAAGAAAAGGACGCAAGACATCATCCATTACCCACATGAAAGTTGCAGGTGCATTGCACAAGCCAAACGACATCACAAGCCATTCAAAAAGTCCTTGTTTGGTTTTAAACGCTGTCTTCCAAATGTCACTTTCTTCAATTCTTACTTGATGATATCCACTACGCAAGTCTAACTTAGTGAAATATCGAGCATCTTTCAGCTGGTCTAACAAATCACCTATCCTTGGGAGTGGGTAACGATTCTTTACCGTTATCTTATTCAAGGCCCTGAAATCAACACACATACGCCAAGTGCCATCTTTCTTTGGAATCAGTACAATCGGTGACCCACATGGCAAATTTCTTGGCCTTATGAAACCCTTGTCCAACAAGTCCTTGATTTGCTTCTTTATTTCAACATTCTCCATAATAGACATGCGGTACATGCCTATGTTTTGAAGAGGACAATCTGGATGCAAATGGATTTCATGCTGAATCTCCCTCTTAGGAGGCAAACCTGTTGGCTCCTAAAACATATCATGATATACATCAACTACATCATACAGATCTGATTTAAGTTTTGGATCACAATTATTAAATGACTCATGATTCACATCAACCTTGGGCTTAATCATAAGAAGAACAAAATTCTTACTTGAATTGACCAGCCTTTTTACCTGTCCTTCATTCACCATCGCTATATTTGTCTTCTTGCGATGAGCTCTAACAATGAACTCCTTGCCATCTTTGAAAAGATGATATTTTTTTTCATGGTGATGAAAGATAGCTTTCCTATCAAACAAGTAAGGACTTCCCAAAACAATTCCTGCTATATCAAAAGGTACCACATCAAGTTCAACTGTATCAATAAAATGTGCAGTAATTGCAAAGCGCAATGTGCACTTTCTTGAAACTTGTAAATTTGCATCCTTGCAAATCCATCCAAGTGGATATGGCTTCAGATGTGGAACAGTCTCAAGTTTAAGCTGCTTGACCAAGTATTCTGATATAAATTTTGCTTGTGACCCACTATCAAAAAGTGTGTCAATTTTAGTATGTTTTGAAATCGCCCTCACATGAAACAGTTCAATTCTTTCTTCCTCATTAGGAGCTTGTACATGATAGTTTGAGGTACTAGTGCTGGCTTGAATTTCCATTTCTTTTCCCTTCAAGTTTTTCAAACCCATGGCTGTAATTTTGGTTTCATCACCTGAATCATCCCCTAAATCTTGTGGAGTAGATGTAGTAGCAGCATTTTTCTGTTTCCCTTTGGATTTGTTAAATTGAGGTCTTTTTTCAGGATGTAATTTCCAATAGTTTTTCTCCTCATGGCCTGGTTTAGAACAATGTTTACAGATCATTTTCTCACTCTCCTGTTTGACAGATGCATTCTTTTTGCCCTTTCCCTTGGAGTTTTTCTCTTTGTTTTTCCCCTTAGCGGGCTTGTTTATACCCTCTTCAAATGTGTTTTTTCCCCTTGCCTCTAAATGGGTAGCTTGGACACAAACCTCATCCCAGCTAGTAGGGTTAAACATCAAGATGGTGTGTCTAAGGTAGCTATGCAAGCCACCAATATATTTCAGCAAGGTGTCCTGGGTCTATAAATCTACCCCTAACAAGAGAGCTCTTCTCCTGAATGCTTGGGTGTAGTCTTGGACATTCTGGCCCTTAAGTTGTCTGAAATTTTGCCAATTCATAATGGCTTTCTGCATGTGAGCAAGAGGATAAAATTGTTTTTTAATGGCTAACAGAAAGTCAGTCCATGTTAAGGTAACCTTACCAAATTTCT